>JAJEJH010001030.1:0-53024 GCA_026122585.1 Anacardium occidentale
AACGATTTTTGTTAATTGATCCAACAAATAAAATAAATACATAGATATATAAAATGAATAAATCCTGCAATACTAAATTTGGTTAGAAGCAAATTATAATTTATGAAATAAAAATAAAAATGAAGACCATAGCTAGAAAACTCAGTTCAAATAAAAGCAGCCCATCTAAGGAATAGAGTCCAACCGGCCCGCCCAAGAGAATAAACAGCATGCAGCCCAACCAGGAAACCCAATAACATATACACCCATGCACAGCAGCCCATCTAAGAAATAAACAAAATGCAGCCCAGCCGGCCCACCCAGGAAACCCAATATACACACATGCACAATAGATAAAATAACCAAACTCTCTTATCATACAATTTTATTCATAAAAGTTCCCCTTAGGGACTAACCTGAATTCGATTAAAAATCTTTCGAACTAAAAATGATCTCTTATCATACAATTCTTTGTATTTTTTTTCGATTTTCTCTTAAATTCTTCTCTCCTGAAATTTTTTTTTTTGTTATCTTCCCCTAATCTTTTTTTTTTTTCGGTTCTCTGAAATTTTCTTTACCCTTCTCCTTTTTTTTTTATTTTCCCTCTCTTTTTTTTTCCCGCTCCCCGTTTTCCAAATGAATGCACGCCTTTATACCTTGGGAAAATGTGAACAGACTGACAGCCCGCCCAGGGGGAGCGTGCTAAAAAGCAACAGTAGGCCATGCGCACGCACAGCCAGCATGCGGCGCGCTGGCCTGGATAGGAGAGAGAGAGAGAGAGAGAGAGCCGTGCACACCGAGGTAGGGGGCATGCAGGGACTCGGCGCGTGCGTGTAAGACACGCGCGCGCTGCAGGCCAGGCCTTGGCCTTCAAGCTTGGGCTGCGCATTGGGCTTCCTCATTTCCTTTTTTTTGACTTGACTTGGGCTGGCTGCATGGGTTTGGGTTTTTTTTCTTTTTTCTTTTGTAATAAAATAAACACACCTTTTTTTTTTTAAATACATAAAATAATTTTTTTTTTTTACTCATCCATCTTCGACTCAACATCTCAAAAATTATAAATCAACATCCAAGTTTTTCATCATCGGAGGTGACCCTGTTGGGTCCAAAATATGGTGTCTATAGATGCCCCTTACTTTGTGAATTTTGTGTGTGTTGTGAATGCAATGAACATACATGCAAAATGCGACAAAGTACAGAAAAAAGACATCTAATTTTGGACCAACAAAAGTCAATGAACAAAGTGGCAAAGTTTACTCTTCTAATTCCCTAAGCCTATGGATTAGCCTTTTCTAGGCATCTCTGATGAAAAGAACTATTTATTCTAGATAGAACTCGAAAGTAAATTACCCATCTACGTAAATTTACCGAACTAGGATGTCCCTTCTAGACAAACCTAGGGTGGATTAGCCCCTTCTAGGCGTCTGCGATGAAAAGAAATGTCCCTTTTAGACAAAACTTGAAAATAAATTGCCCATTCTAAGTAAATTTACGAACATAAGATGTCTCTTCTAGACAAACCTAAGATGGATTAGCCTATTCTAGACATAACTCAAAAGTAAATTGTCCCTTCTAGACAAATTTACAGAAATAGGATGTCTCTTCTAGATAAACCTAAAGTGGATTAGCCTTTTCTAGGTGTCTCCAACGAAAGGAATTGCCCCTTCTAGGCAAATTTACAGAAATAAGATGTCTCTTCTACACCAACCTAAGCCGGACTTTGAAACTCGGGAATGATAATGTCATGATCTGCAAATATTGTATGCATATATACTCGGGGATCCTTCTTCCAAGCCTTCTCTTATGCATGCGATTCCGAATTCTGAGAATCTCGTCACCCGAGGGGACTAACCTATTTCCTTTAGCTTTTGCATAAGTCGCCCTTTCGGGTTTTCGACCTAGCAGTTTTCTCTTTTGTTTTTCTTATTTTTTTCCTTTTTTCTCTTTTTTTTCTCTTTCCTTTTTTCTTTTTTTTTTCTCTTTCCTTTTTTCTTTTTTTTCCTTTTTTTTTCTTTGTTTTTTAAGAGAGAGAGAAAGAGAGAGAGATAATTTCAACTCAATTGATTGACCCAGACGTAAAAAGAAACTGCTGATGTATTCTAGTTTAACTTACTATAATCCAATGATCACAAGGGCACAACATTACCAAATCAATGCACATAAACTTCAATAGAATCAATGTAGACACGACTACCTTTAACATTGGTACAATTAATTTACCTTTTTTTTTTCTTTCTGTTTTTTTTTTTAACCCAAACTTGCCATTTTTCATAACTTCCTGTCTTAAGGGCTAGCCTTTTCGGTTTTCTCGCCCTTAAGATCGCTCTTTTTTTTTTTTTTTTTGCTCTAACTTTTGCCTAGAGAGCCCTAAATGGGTTTTCTCCCTAGCGAGCTATATCTCTCACACAAAATACAACTTGAGGCGGTCTAAATTTACTGGCTCGATAAAGTCTTTTCCATCAAGGTCTGACAATCGCACTGCACCTCTAGATAATACCTGCTTGATTATGTAGGGTCCTTCCCAATTCGGCCTAAATTTGCCTCTTAGATCTTGCTGGTTTTCCCTTATTTCTTTGAGCACTAGATCTCCCTTCTTCAAGTTCCTGGTCTTCACTTTCTTATTAAACACTCGAGCGATCCTTCTTTGATAGCTTTGAATGTGATATCGTGCTGCTAGCCTCTTTTCATCAATTAATGCCAACTCTTGAAAATAATCCCTAATCCATTCTGATTCTGGAACCCCTGCTTCTAGGGCTATTTGTAAGGATTTCACTTGTACCTCCAAGGGTAATACTGCCTTCATTCCATACACCAAAGAATAAGGCGTTGCTCCTGTTGAGCTTCTAGTTGTGGTACGATAAGCCCAAAGTGCTAAGTATAATTTGTCTGCCCAATCCCGATGGGTTTGAATCATCTTCCTCAATATGGTCTTCAAGTTTTTATTTGCTACTTCTACCACCCCATTGGTTTGAGGACGATAAGGTGAAGACTTATGGTGGTCAATCTTGTACCTCTGGAGTAAGTCCTCTACTACCCCTTTGAACTGTGTCCCATTATCCATTATCACCTCTCGAGGAACCCCATATCTGCTGATTATCTGACATTCCATAAACCTAGCCATTTGCTTTTAACCGATCTTCCTAAAAGTCTGAACTTCCACCCATTTAGTGAAATAATCGATAGCTACCACAATGTATTCATGCCCGTTAGATGCCGTCGGAGATATCTTTCCTATTATATCGATCCCCCAAATTGAGAAAGGCCAAGGAAAAGTTATACTGAATAATTCTGAAGGTGGGATGTGGTTTAAGTTTGCATGCACTTGGCATTGATGATGTAGGACCCGCCGCCACGAGTACCCCTGCTGTGCTGAATAATAATAATATTTGGGGAGCTTTTATTAATCATCTGAAAATATGGGTACCCGCGACGGGAATCCTACGAAAATAAAATAACTGAAACTGTACAATGCTTTACATTTCTATACATGCGGAAGCTCATCTGAATATACATTATATATATATATATACATCTGAAATATACAACTGTTCTGTACAAGGGCCCACTGGCCTACATCATATACATATACTGTACATCTGGATACGAAACATGTACAACAATGACCACACAGGTCCAAAACTGATATACACTGATCGAGGTGTGTGTGCATGCCTTCTCCGTCAGCCTCGATCCAACCGCTCCTCGAACCCAGCACGAACACCTGCAAAACTGGAAGAAGGAGGGGGGATGAGTGATAAAGATCACCCAGTAAGCGCTCCTTACTTCCCTCAATACCCAAGCAAGCACAACAATCACATAAACAAACACATACCTTGGCCTCGGCCCTAATCATACATCTATGCGCTTGCTGGAATCTGGAAACTGTTATCTGTATCTCATTCATTCATTATTATCATATGGATGCATGTCATGATGTGTATGTCATGTCATGCTAACTGAAAACTAGATGCATGCATCTGAATACCTCTCTCTGTACCCTCGGGTACCTGCTGTGCTGATCAGACTGGGTAATACAGGGATTCGGCATCCTGGCCATGTGGGTTAACCATTCTAGCTACCGGCTAGAAAGCTGAATCTGATATCTGCACTGCTACGATCTGACTGGTGTCAGAGAGCTGAAACTGAAATGCTGCTGAATCATCTGACTGGTGTCAGGAACTGAATCTGAAAACACTGCTCAGCGTTCTGACTGGTGTCAGAAGGCTGATTCCCACAGATGCCCCCTCGTATTCACCCTATACTCTCACCCGTACATCGGGTTCTGAATACTGCTGAATTCGGATCCCCTGATCCTCTCTGAAGCTACATGTAATGCCATGACATGCATATGCAGCTTATTAACTCATTACATGCTTATTTGATGCTTATCTGAAGCCATTAAATATTTATTCTGAATTCGCATGCTCAATTTCCCATTCAATAACATTTTTCTGAAATTCTGCTGATGCACGGGCGTGCATGAAATGTGCACGGGCGTGCACCCTGACGCACGGGACCGTGCACTGGTCGTGCGCCTGGTCGTGTAACTCTCGGGAATTTACTATTCATTGTCACTGAAATTGCCTATGCACGGGCGTGCGTAAGCGGACACACGGGCGTGCATGTACATTTCCTGGCCGTGCATGGGTCGTGCATACGGGCGTGCATCTGGAGAAACACAGGCTCACGGCCGTGCCATAATGGCGCACGGTCGTGCGTCTGGTTCTTCAACAAAGCACCGCTCGGAAAATGCACAAATGGCCCACCAAAACACATCCAATTGTAATCACACTTCAAACACATGTTATCCACATCCCAAATAACACAATTCAAACATCATATACCACATGCATCGATCATTCCACGATTTACCATGGAAATATCTTCTTTCTCTTTCTAAAGCCATACATACACACATGCAAGCTTCAAGGGTGGGAATCTATCAACCAAATCAACATGCAATCACATATAAACCTTCCACACATTCATCAGCATGCAATACCTTCATCCATGGCATCAACACTCATCAAACAAGCTAGGAAAACGCAAGAAGAAGTGAGGAACACTTACCTCTCTCCATGCTTTGAAACCAAGCTTCAAATCACTAATCTCTTGGCTCTCTAATCGGATTGGGAGCTAATGGCTGCTGAGTCTCCTCTCTAGGAACGGGAGGCACTGAAATGAAAGAGAGAATATGGCTAAAATGCAAACGGGTGAGTAAAGAAATGAACTTAACTCACGGCTCACTTAAATACTATGCCACGCACGGGCGTGCACCAATGATGCACGGTCGTGCACCAGGGAAAATAAGTATAACTTATTTCCCGCTCGCTCGCCTAATCGAATCCTTCCGAAAGGATTCCAACGGAAGCCACATGGCTTCGAAAACTTACCAACTCACCCTTGAACTCAACCAGACTCCCAATCTCTTTCTGAATTCGATTTCTAACCCCAAAATTCTACCCCTAAGGGCTTCCGGATCTAGGATGCTACAGATGACACCTCTTCATGAACTGTACACAATCTTGTTCCATAGTTAACTAGAAGTACCCTTGGCGAATAATCTTCTTAGCTAAGGACTTCCCATTCATATGTGGCCCACATACTCCTGCGTGCATTTCCTCCATTATTTGTTTTGCTTGGATTGAATTTACACAAAGTAAGTGAATCCCGTCATACGACCTCTTATATAATTGACCACCTACCAAAATATATTGCATCGCCATCCTTCTCAACGCCCTCTGCTCGTTCTTATTTGACCCATCTTGATAACTTCCATCTTCCAAATACTGTTTTATATGCATAAACCATGGTTGACCCGAGTATTCCTCATTTATTACCATGATAGCATCCATTTGATAATATGGTACGCTTCCTCGAGTGATCACTATAGGTCGTATAATAGCCTTTTGAGGTATAACCCATGCAGAAGCCAGTGAGGTTAAAGCATCAGCCAACTGATTATCCCCTCTAGCCATATGTCAAAATTGCATACTCTTGAAATTTTTGAGCATTCTTCTAAGCTGATCATGATAGGGTCGAAGCTTATCTTCTTTTACTACCCATTCATTCACCTCCTGGTTGATAACCAATATAGAATCTCCATAAATCTCCACATGTTCTGCTCCCACAATCATTAAACTCTTCAGTCCAAATAAGCATGCCTCATACTCTGCCATATTATTTGTGACATTGAAATACAACCTCCGTGCTAATGGCATTTGCTCACCCAAAGGAGTTATTAAGACCACTCCTATTCCAGCCCCATTTTTATTTACTGCCCCATCAAAGTACATTTGCCATATAGCTATTTATACTGCCTCTATGTCCTCATCTGGAAATCGGGCTTCCACTTCTACTTTTTCACTCATAGGGTTTTCAGCCAAGAATTCTGAAATTACCCTTTCTTTTATAGCCTTCATGGTTGTGTACTCAATGTCAAATCCTTATAACAAAATAAGCCACCTTGCTAATTTTCCTACCAATGATGTGGTTTGCAATAAATATCTAACCGGATCTGCCCTGGTACATACAATCACTTTATGAGTAAGGAAACAGTGTCTTAATTTCTTGATGGCCCAAACCATGGCTAGACAAGTTTTCTCAATCATTGAATATTTTGTTTCCGTCGGTAGTAATCTTTTGCTCAAGTAATAGATAGCCTTCTCTATCTTTCCTTCGTCTTTCTGTGCCAACATGGCCCCTATTGACACTTCCTCCACTGTTAAGTACAATAATAACGATTCTCCAGGTTTCGACTGGACTAAGATAGGTGGGTTCTTCAAATACTCTTTTATTTTCCTAAACGCCTCTTGACATTGATCATCCCACTTCATCGACTGATTCTTTCTAAGTAACTTGAATATAGGCTCACATTTATCAGACAACTTTGCGATAAACCGACTGATGTACTGCATTCATCCAATAAATCCTCTAACCTCCTTTATTGTCTTTGGTGGCGACATTTCCTGGATGGCTTTAATTTTGTCTAGGTTTATCTCTATCCCTTTCTGGCTTACTAAATGTCCCAATACCTTTCCTGATATTACCCCAAATACACACTTCTTAGGATTTAATTGTAACCCGTACTTAATCACCCTCTGGAAAAACTTTTCTAAATCAGAAAAATGGTCTTCTCGCGACTTCGACTTAATCACCATGTCATCCACATACACTTCCACCTCCTTATGGATTATGTCATGGAATAATGTTGTGGCCATCCTCTGATATGTTACCCCCGCGTTTTTAAGTCCAAAAGGTATCACTTTATGACAATAGGTTCCTCATTCCGTGATGAAAAAAGTCTTCAACTTATCTTCTTCTGCCATCAGAATTTGGTTATATCCAGAGTATCCGTCTACTGTCGATATCATGGCACTCCCTACAATGTTGTCCACCAATAGATCAATGTGAGGTAAAGGAAAGTTATTCTTCGAGCATGCTTTATTTAAATCCCTATAATCGACACATATTCTAACTTTTCCGTCTTTCTTCGAACTGAAACAATATTTGCCAACCAATCGGTATACTCCACAACTTCAAGAAATCCAACCGCAATTTGCTTTTCAATCTCTTCTTTGATCTTTTAGCTCCATTGCTCCCTTAATCTTCTTAACTTCTGTTTTACCGGCTTAATATCAGGATTAGTAAGGATGAAATGTTGTGCTATATCTCTATTGATTCCAGACATATCGCTATAAGTCCATGCAAAAGCCTCTTCGTATTCCTTTAATATTTTAGTGAATCTCTCCTTTTCGTCAAGAGTTATGTCAACAGCAAATTCAATTGATTTTGGTTCGTTAAGTGTACCAATGTTAATAGAAGTGGTTTCTACATCGCCTATCATGAATGTGTGTATGTCATTGATAATGTCATGCATGCAATTATGAGACCACAAGTAAGCAAACTGAAGTTTATTATTCATTACATAAGATAGATCATTACCTAAAGCATCATTAAAAACATCAAATAAGTCTTCAACTGGAAGCGCATTTTCGTGTTTGTCAGCTATTTTGGCCTCGTCTTCCTTTTCAGCAACTCCATCTCCCTTAGACGTTGTAAAACCCACTACATTGGTAGGCTTGAAACTCCACTTGCTGTTTGGTGTAATCACCTCCCCTAACTCTATTATGAGTGTATTTTTCTTCTCAGTCTTTTGTTGTCTTCCCCATTCAAAAAGGTCAACATTCAAGGACAGTGCAGTAGAAGCTCCTTCAGACACTTGTGCCTCTCCCTTGACAAACCAGTCGTATAGCTTTTTCATGTCCATCTTGTTTTTCTCTTCACCGAAACTTATTTCTTCCTCTTTCTCATACCTTATCATTTTTCTTGTTGTTTGAAACTTAAAGTCAGACAAAGCTGTGAGACCTTTACCTTCTCGACCTAACCCTCTCCCAAACGTATACTGCTATTTTTTCATCATATTTACAATTGTTGAATTGAAGCTCTCAATCATTGCAATCTAAAATCCTCCCAAGACCGGTGGGTCTGCCCAAATTGCCACTGCCTCGAAATCATCATTCCTATGTATTATGACTATTTCATCTTCCTTGGGGAATTTAATCTTCTGATGGATGGTAGATGAGACCCCTCCCAATGGGTGAAACCAACTTTTGCCTAACAATAAAGTGAAAGATGAGGGTATGTCAAGTACCACGAATTCCACTTCTGAAGATATTGGGCCTATTGTCACAGTAGTAGTGAACGTGCCTACTACTTCTCTCTTGCTTGCATCATAAGCCCTTATTACAATTCCCGAAGGCTGTAGATCTGTCATTGTCTTCTTCAACTTACTTAGTATTTTCAAAGGACAAACATTGATGGCGGAACCATCATCAACCATGACATAAAGACATCTACATCCCCCAACTACTGTTTGGATAAAGAGGGCTTTCGAGTGATTCTTACCTTTACTTGGTAATTCTTCGTCAGTAAAACTCACTACCCTACTCTGCTCTATTGAGACCATATTTATTAGTTCCTCTGGGGTCATTATGTTTAAGGATTAATATGACCACACAAATTGTGTGACCTCTCTTGTATGTCATTAAGATTATGGTAATCACAACAGTTCCGAATTCAAATTTTACTTCTTAGTTAGTAATTCAAATTCCAAATTCAAGTGAATGGTGATCAAACATTCAATAATATCGTACTCCGGAGCACAACTGTAATTTTTTTTGGTAATTAAAGAATTTATAAAACAAGAAAACAACAAGTGAGCCCGAGACAACCTAAGCATAATTTAAAAACACATTCATAATCGAAAGCTTAGACCACAACACACATATCTAATAATATACCCTCTTAAGAGCCTATCTAAGCTCTAGCAAAGATATGACTTAAGAAGGCTGCAAGAGAAACCTATAGAAACCGAGTCAAAGCTTTCGTAACCACTATTTAAAATAAAAAAATTGATACATAACCATATGTTTAAACTATCTACAAGTAATAAAGGTTATTTTTACAAAATTTACAAAGTTGAGAGAAAAGCCTAAAAAGTCTAACAACAAGGTCCAAGTCTCCTTAAAGCTAGGTGTTGACTTGATCCTCAAAGAAATCAAGGCCACACATCTAACCACAATGAGCCAAAAAATGTTCTCCACAGTCACTCTACCATAACCCTTTATATGCAAATAAACATAAGGGAGCCAAAGTAGCCAAAGAGCCTCATAATTAGCAGTTGTGACACATAAAGAATTGACCAAAATATCAACCCATAATAGCTTGAAAATAAGCTTCAACATATGCCATAAAAATGAGTTGCTAGCCATTAAAATAAGGATTGTTGCCTCAAGTAAAGTCCAATCGACAAGCAAATTTGGACAACTCAAACCACCAAGAAAAATCTAATTAATCAACAGGTTTTCCTCTTTATCCATATTACTACATCTATACAACATTTTTCCACAAAAACAGAACTAAACCATAGTTTTAGCTTACCGAAATTAGCATATAACATACACAATTGCAATTTACTTAAACATATGAAATTAAACATTAAATAGATTATATTAACACTTGAGTATCATAACAAGACTAGGCCTTTACCCTAGTTGGAACCAATTAATTCATGTTTGTATTGCAATTCATAATTATATTGAATGACAACATTAAGAACTTTGTAAAAGAGCATCTATTTGATGTCAACATCTTGATATATTGTAAAATTGTTTCTAAAATCGTATTTCAATCTTGAACAATTATGTGATCAAACCTTATTGTATTCTCCTTTTGCATTCTCCCCTTGTGAAATATGCTATTTGAGTCTCTAATATGTTCTAAGATGTAAAAGTGTAAAAGTCTACTATTGAAGCTTTAATTATGCTTTTATACTTTTTCTCAAATTAAGCAAACCTTAGCTTAATAATTGCTCACATGCCTCTCACCATTGAGGCCATTCTTTCTTTTGCTACAACTATCACATGAAGGACATGTCTTCTCGTTTCACTTGCTTGTTTGACCTCGGGATTGTCTTAAACTACTGGTTGGTTGATTCTTACATCTTGTGCATTTCTATCGAATTCGTCACATAAACCCATCATTTCTTGTAACATACTGTAGACACCCCATTTTGGACCCAACAGGGTCACCCCCGATGATGAAAAACCTGGATGTTGACTTAGAGTTTCGAGATGTTGAGCGAGGATGGATAAAAAAAAAAAAAATCAAAAATCAAAATCAAAATCATGAAAACCCAAAATGATGACCCAAGTAGCTAACCCAAAAGAGGAAAAAGAGGCCCAATGCGCAGCCCAGGCTTCAGCAACAAGCATGCTGACCCAGCTGGAGGAGAAGGCCCAAATATGGCCCTGCATCGCGCGTGCACACACGCGCGATGAAGTGGCTAGGGCTGTGCTCCAGCTCGCGCGTGTAGAGCACGCGCCCGCTGAATTACCTGCTTTCTGTTTTCTTTTCAGCGCACTTTTCCTTTCTCCTGCTGCTGCCAGGCCCACGTGTTGCGCAGCTGGTTGCCTTGATTTTTCGTCCAAACCGCCTATAAAAGAGAAAGGTGGGCACAGAAAATGGGAGCTGGAGGGGAGAGCCTAGAGGGAGAGAAGGAAAAGAAAAGAGGAGAGAAAAACTGGGGAAGAGAAAAATTTCAAAAAAAAAAAATTAAAAAAAAAGTGTTTTAGAAAATTAAAACATTTTGAAAGCCAATTTATGTGGTGAGGGATCATCTTCAGCTCAACATCAAGAGATTTTTAATCGAATTCAGGTTAGTCCCTGAGGGGAATTTTCTATAAACAAAATTTCTATATTATTTCATTTTATATTGTATATATGTTTTATAATTTACATTAATTTTTTTATTTATTCTGTATAAATATATTGATATTTTATATGTATATTTTATCTATTTTTATATTATGTATTTATATTGTATATGTATTGTTTATTTTGTATTTTTTTTATATATATTATGTATTTGATTTGATTATTTATATCTGTATTTTTTTTGTGTTGTACTTTTGTTTATTATATATTCTGTATTCTGTATTTTCCATCCTGCATATACATGTGTATATTATGATCTACTGTATATATTTATTTTTGTTATGTATATGTATATCTTATATATTGTGCTGTATGTCCTGTGTATTGGTATATAATATATATAATGTACTGTGTGCCTACACGTGTTGGATGAGACGGGCCGCCCCGATGGCAGCAGGCGGCCATGTTATTCCCTCCCTCCCAGGTTCAAGCCACGCTGGACCAAAGCTGCTTTTCATTTTTTTATTTACTCTATTTTATTTTATTTTTATTATTATTATTACTGTATATATCTAAAGTTATTTTATAGTGTATATATATTTATCATATCATATTATATAATTTTGTGTGATGTAATATTTCTTATTGTACATACATTTTATGTGGCTCATAATTGTAATCCTAGCTGAAATAAATATACATTTGTGATAAAGTTTATGCATTTTTTTACTTGGTAGTTTGTTGAAATAATGTCCATGCATGAGTTAATTAAAAATTTGTATCATTATATTATATTTCTATATAATATTTAATTACATGTGGCATGTCAATATTTTTGTTTTGTAAATAAATGTTCCTGTATATATATTATATGTATTTTGTAATTGTAAAATGGTATATATTATACACTTTGAATGTTTGTATTACTGTATATTTCGATATGTATATAAACTGTATATTTTGTATTTGTTTGGGAAAAATGGTGTATTTGTGTGCATTTAGTATTTTATCATTGCATTTATATTTAATTTACGAATGTGGCTGTTGCCTTAGTGGTGAAAGGCGTAAGGTGTTTAGTTTGTTGGGCGCTTGGGTTCGAGTCTCGGCTGGGAGTGGAGTATGATTATTATTATCTCTTTTCTACTGTGCGTGTGTGTAATACCATTGGGCCTACTGTGTGTGTGATATATTGGGCTTCCTGGTTGGGCTGCATGCTGTCAATTTCATTGGGCGGGCTGGTTGGGCTGTAATATATTTATTTCTATTAAGTGGGCTGCATTCTATATATTTCCTTAGATGGGCTGTTTTTATTTAGGGCTAGAGTATTGATTAAATTGATATATCTGTTTATTTTATTGGGTTAACAAACAAAATTGTTTTTGCAGGATTTATTTATTTATTATTTCTAGGTTTGTTTAAGGTTAGAAGAAATGTATAGGGGTGTATGAAAAAGGGTGTAATTTTTAATTATTTTCTTTTTATATTTTATTATTTTCATGAATGCATGTAATGTATTATATTTGTGTGTTTAATACTGCATCGTGTGATAATACGGAATTTAATTAAACTCGGTAATGCGCTTAACGAACGAACCACAATAGTGGAGGCCGGCTTTCATGCCGGGCGGCATGGGTGCCTAACACCTTCCCATTGCCGTACCTGACTCTCCGAACCCGACCCATTGGGCAGGTGAGGGGTAGTTGGGTCCTTCGCAAGGGATCCATAAATCGCTCATACTCATCGATGTGTACTTTCCCGGGGTTACTCTCGGGTGGCGACTCCATAGACTCCGTAGCGGGCCAAAAACCCGTTATGCGCTCCTCTTGACCACGTTTAGGGTGGTTAAACAAGAGTGGTAAGTCTGTCCTCGCTCGGCGCGGCAAAAACCGGCGCCACACACACACATATATATAAAAACGTAATCTTGAACATACATAATCAAGGGTAAAATTGTAATTTCATGACTAATATTTTATAAATTAACCTTAAAATTGCATATTTGTTAGACGCTTATCATCTAACAACTTTCTTGTAAGGAGCAGCTCTTAAAAACAATCTATCACCAACCTTAAAGTCAATCTCTTTATGCTTCTTATCTATATAAAATTTCTATCGATCCTAGGATTATCTCATACTTTGTCTAATTGATTATAATTGCTCAATCATTCTTTGCATCATCTCAGAAACTAATGTTGACCATAAATTTCTCTCCTTAATCTCGTTCTTATTAAAAAGAGATTTACATTTCCTACTATACAAAGCCTTATAAGGAACCATTTGAGTAGTCGATTGATAACTATAATTATAAGTAAACTTTATCAAAAATAACAACTTAACCTAATTAGTCTTGTAATCCATATAACAAGCTTTGAACATATCCTCCAAAAGTTGATTAGTCTTTTCCATTTGACCAATTTTCTATAAATGATAAGCTATACTAAAATTGAACTTAGTGCCCCAATGATTTATGTAAACATCTCCAGAAAGCTAACATAAACCTTAAATCCCGATCTGATACATCATGCAATTTGACAATCTCTTTCATGTAAATTTGATCGAACTAATCAATATAAATGTTGCCTTTGATAGGCAAAAAATAAGTTAACTTAGCTAATTTATCCACAATCAACCATAAGCAATTATAACTATGCTACACTTTAGGAAGCCTTATAATAAAATCCATAAAAATGCTCTCTCATTTCTATTTATAAACACTCAATGGTTGCGATAACCTCGAAGGTCTTTAATGCTCTACTTTAACTCGTTAACAAGTTAAATACTTGGCTACAAAATCAACTATATCATTTTTCATACCATACCATTAAAACCTTTTCTTTAGATCTTGATATCTCTTAACACTTCTTAGGTGAGTTACACACACTATACTATGAGCCTCTAACAAAATCTTCTGTCTCAAACCCTCATCCTTAGGAACATAGACTTTATCTTTGCATCTTAGAACACCATCTTGAATCACAAATCTATAGTTGAACCATCTTTGATTTTTTAAACCATTTTTTATGACCACTCATTTGATAATTGCCTAACTTTAGTGTTGACTTAATTCATAGTCTTAAAAATCCAATTATAATAATCTTAATTTGCTCACTACAAATATCATGTTGAATCTCTCTATGATAAAACCATTTTTCTACTCAAAGCACCAACAATAGCATTAACTTTACCAAGATGACACTTAATCTTATAATCATAGCCCTTAACCAACTCTAACCATCTACGCTGTCTCATATTAAGCTCCTTTTAAGAAAAGAAATTCCTCAAACTTTTATGATCAAATAAACATTATATTTAATGTCATAAAGGCAATGCCTCCTAAATTTGAAAGTAAACACAACTATAACCAACTTTAAATCATGTGTAGGATATCTTAACTCAAGCTCTTTTAACTGCTTTGAAGCATAAGCTATCACTTTCTCTTGTTGTACTAATATAACACCTATACCTTAATAAGAAGCCTTAGCATAAACATTATACTCTAGTCCCTCCTCAAGCAAAACCAATATCGGAGCACTAGTTAATCTTTCTTTTAACTCATAAACACAAGTTTCACACTGATCGAACCACTTGAAAGGTTACTTTTTTCTTTTTAAAGTAGTAAACGACTTAGCTAGCTTGGAAAACCTCTTATAATATCTAACCAACTAAGAGAACTCTTAACCTTCCTAACTGTCCTTGTTTTTTACCAATTTAATATAGTCTTTATCTTACTTGGATCCATAGAAATACCATCAACTGAAACTACATGATCGAGAAATTTTATACTATCCAACGAACTCACACTTAGAAAATTTAGCATATAATTATATTTCTCTCAACCTTTATAACATAATCCTTAAATACTGCTCATGCTTCTCTCTACTCCTTGAGTATACTAACATGTCATCAATAAACACTATTATAAATTTATTGAGACAATCTTGAAATATCATATCAAATCCATGAATACAATTGGAGTATTAGTCAATCTAAACAATACCATCACAAACACATAATGATCATATTCCATCTGAAAAGTTGTCTTAGACATATCTTTATCAACCACCCTGATTTGATGATACCCAAACCCTAAATCAACTTTAAAAAACATAATTGCTCATCTTCACTAATTAAACAAGTCATTAATCCTTGACAAAGGATACTTATTTTTAGAAGTCATCTTATTTAACTCCATATAATTAATACGTATCCTCATAGATCTATATTTCCTTTTCACAAACAAAATTTAAGCTCTATATGAGGAATGACTATTTAATGAACCCCTTATCTGTAACATACTGTTATATTATTATTGTTATTATTATTATCACCATCATTATCATCATCATAATTTTGTATAAAATAACTTTATTTAATATAATATTATATCATATTTTGACTTTTTCTCTTTCATAATATATCATGCGTAAAAAACTTGATTATCTTACATTCATAAACATAATGTGAAAATAGTAAACTTAATTGAAAGCATAATATACACACATTTTTTAGTAATACCTCTTAAGTAACTATTCATAAATGCAAAAACATAAAATTGCTTACAACAATAAACCATATGAATTGTTTAGAAAATATAACATCATGACTTCACTATTCATGTTTGCATCCCTGATAAAAACAACCTCTCATGCAACTGCCCACCAAAAGAAACATAACTAAAACCAGTAAGGGAAAGTGATTGGAATGAGTGACAAGCCACTTAAGAAGCAAAATCTTAACCTTAGCATACATAACCCTTAACCTTCATATATTAAGTGTTTTAACTTATCTTACTTAATTCTTAAATCTTGATATCTTATCTTAATTTCTTTTAAATCTTACTTGCTCTCCTTTCTAAGTTTTATTAAATCATAAGATCATTTCCTTTATTCATGAATGCCATAACATATAGGTCATGCTAAAAGTTATGCTGAATAAAACTTTACTATGAGTATTAGGTATATGCATAATTTAGGATTAATTTAAAACAAATTTGGGTGAGATTTTACAATTTTTCCCTTGATTTAAGCATCAGGATCACATGGTGTTTTCTGTTGTTTTACAAGACTTTGCATGGTTTTGAGCCAAAATGATGCTAAGTGAGTGTTTCCGAGACAAAAAAGCATAACTGAAGCAAAAAACCAAGAAACAAACGTAAAAAGAGTTGACAAGCCCAATGTCACGAAGTCATGCCATGACGAGAAGCAAGCAAGCAGTCTAGGAGTTGGGCGTTGTAACACCATGCCACAACGTATGAGCAAGTGTGTGTGCATAGTATAGTTTAGAGAGTAGGTGCTGCAGCACCATGTCATGTGCTAATATGTGAGTGAGTAGAAGAAAACCCGTGTCTAGAATGCCTAACAGAACAATTATGCACTTGAGGCCAAATGTCGTGCACCATTGATGTTCAACGGAGTTTTGGTTTTTCGAAACTCTTTCCTAACCCTAGTTATATATATATATTAATTGTAACTCTCTTTTTTGAGTAAGAGAGTTGCTTTAGGACAATTTTTGACAAATTTTTTCATACAATCTTGAGAGATTTTTGCTTTTGTTTTGAAGATTTAATTGAAAACAAAGTGAATTGTAATTGCAAGATGATTTTTCAAAAGATTTCAATAAAAGATTCAATGATTTATCGGGTTTCATTCTTATTTTCCATTATGTTTTGTTGGAATTTGAATGTTTATTTTTTCTTAATAAAGAGCTAAATCTTCTTTGCTAAGACTAAGACTAGTGAATTCATGGATTTGTAGCATTTTTTGATTATAATTAATGAGCATGTTATTTCAATATGAGTTTATGTTTTGAACTTAATGTCTATTAGAAATCTGACCAATTTTTAATAGGAATTCTATTGTGTAAATGAGACAAAGAGGTGATATTGCTTAAAAGCTGTGAAAATAGAAATCGTGGATTAATCGAATATAAAGATATATTTAGTGATACATGTGATAGTCATAAACACAATAGGCTTGTGTTGAAAGCTAGTGGAATTCATAAAATTTAATGCATTTTAATCTAATTAAACCTATATAGAGATACCAGGTTATTAGATCATGAAATAAGATTAATATTACTTAAGAAAGAATATTAATCAACTTAGGAGTTTCATTGTCACTTGAATAACACGATATCTTCAATTGTATAGAAAACCTACCTTGAAGTGAATTAGTGAGCCCAAAGTCTTAGCATTATCTCATACATTGTCACCTATTACTTAGGCACAATTATTAATTATTTGTTTTCATTTTTATTTTAGTTTTATATTTATTTTTATATTTATATTCTTTAGTTTAGATAAAATTAGAAGTGGTGTCATCTTGGTACTTGTATACATAATCTCGTGGATATGACATCCTATAACACTTTCCCTATTACTTGGACCTAATACGCTTGCTAGGAAGTTAGAGTTAAAAACTTAACACATCAATTATCTTGAAAACTTGTTATAATCGATCCAAGATCTCATCATAAAAACTTAACATAATTTATCAAAAGATTTCACAATAGAACTAAAACATGTGTTGATCAAACTGATGAACACATGGATTTGATACCCCGATCATGTGAGCTCAAACTATAATATGCAACTAGTATTCTTTTAACGAGCTTAGACAATGATAATGTCCTTTCTAATAGGTGTTGGTTTCCCTCTTTAACGGGTGTGTGGAATATCATATTTTTTAATTTTCACAAAACATGCATATTCAACCCAAAACACTTGAAAAATATGTAAAACATATTTTTTTTAGTTTTCATAAAACATTTTAGTTGGCATGCTATGGAACGAAAATGCATAAGATGCATTAAATCTTATTGCATATAATTTATCTTAATCTTTTCTTAGTTAATCTTCTCATACAACAAGTTATGAATACAATTATGACACATAAATTCCATATTGACATGGAATTGACTCATTATACAATTGTGACTCACCAACTCACAATCGTGACTCTAAGTATCACAAAATAACTCAACCTCCTATGTACGATTATGCATGCGCAAACATGTATGGTTGTAATGCTATAGATTGCAGATGAAAGGTCATGCATTCGTTGAATGCACAACCTTGTGTCATTATTTGCTCTGACATTCATAATTAAACAACCTCCAAAAGCTGATAATTCAACATAACTTTGCATTAATTGGCTCATGCATAATCATTGTAACATATATTACATAATTTCATCATTAAAAGACTATAGATAATGCTTTACACAAATCATTACACCTCTCATTCTATTTTCTTCAAGATATATAAATTATAAACTTAGTATCATAAATTTCATATTAATCAACATGTTATTCAAAGATCAACACACTTATCATCGCTATCATACCACACTTTATCAAAAACTGGACAAGAAACATACCTTGGCAGTAGCTTTCACAAGCAATAGCCATACATATAAATGTTAAAACCAAACATATATGAGCATTATACTTAGATCTAACACATTTGATGCTTAATTCAATCATATCACATGCAAAATCATGTTAATCTTCACCATCTCATATGTATCCAACATTCAGTCACAATAAATCAAGCATGAAAACCTAAATTCTAAGGTAAGATTACATTTACTTGGATGTTTGTTATTTTAGCTCTTTCTCTAGCTTTTCTCTGATCAAACTATGGCTAAACCTTCTACAATTACTCTTGATCTACTTTTTACTCTACAACTCTCTAAAGAAATCCCAAAATTTTAAGATTTGACACTAATAAAATTTGAATTAAAATACTACTTTATATAGGTGACGACTAGCTTGGTATGTTGTAACACCCCGCTTGATATATATTACTGTAGACCATTTTTTTTTTTATAAATATATATATCTCTAATATATAGCAGTGGGTATTACTCTTAGTATTTACTAAAAATAATGTGGAGGCGAATTTAATAAATCTGTGATGGGACTAAAACCCACTGTACAGTATCATGAACAAAGCTCATGTTTATAAAATAATATTAGTATCTGAAAACATAAAGATACTGTAAATCCGAATGCATGAGCAATCTAAAGCATGCGAGCCACAAACATGCTATCTACTGAAACTAAACATATATAAATACATATATGACTGAAAACTCAGGTGAAAACCCACTCAAGCCATATCCCACACACCAGCCATCTCTCGTGCACCAAGCTCAGCTCCCCGAAACATAAACCTACAAAACAGGAAACCACAGGGGGATGAGTGACAAGTCACTCAGTAAGCATTTCCTACCTCTACCCTCGGATAGGCTCTAGACTAAGCTGCTACTGACTATCTGCTATCTAAGCGAACTTAACTAAGTCCCTGATAGCCTAACTTCTTCTAATCCTCTGCTTTTCTGATTAACTCTTACGTTCTGATAGAATTAACTGAATTCTTTTATTTCTTTGTTTCTGATGTATACCGTGCAGCTTATTCTTTTCTTTTATTTCTTATCTGACAGGATTCTGTTCTTACTGTTTATATGCTTCGTCATGTCATGTACAATGTATCATGGTATGCTGAAATCATGCTATTTACCCTTGGGCCTGTTTACTGAAAACATGTTTCTGAAAATTATTTTTGAAATTTGTTTCTGAAATCTCTCTATCCGAAGATACCTGCTATGCTGATCAGACTGATGAAAACAGAGATTCGGTATCCTGGCCAAGTGGGCTAAACCATACCAGTGAAATACCGGTAAGCTGAAATGTCCTACCATACCAGTTCTCAGACCAGTAAGCTGAAATCTAATCAATCTGACTGAAGTTAGAAAGCTGAAATCCCAAAGATGCCCTCTCGAATTCACCCTGAATAATTGACTCGGATATCGAGCCTTGAATGCTGAAAACTAATACAGATGAATCGCTTGATCCCTTTTCTGAAAACACTATTTAACATGCTATGCTGAATGATGCTATTCATGCCCTGAATAATTAACTCGGATATCGAGCCCTGAATACTAAAAACTGATACAGATGGATCGCTTGATCCCTTTTCTGAAAATACTGTTTAACATGCTATGCTGAATTATGCTATTCATGTATGTTATCTTATTATTTCTCATTTCTTTCTGTTCTGTTTCTGTTTTCTGTTCGGTATCTATTACTATTTTCCTAGTTCTGTTATGTTCTGTTTCATTTTTTGGTTCTGATTCTGTTTCTGTTTTCTGTTTTCTTTCTATTTTTGTTTCTGTTTTGTTTTTTGTTTTTTGTTTCTATTTTTGTTTCTGTTCTATTTCTGTTCTTGTCTTTATTTCTGTTTTCTGATCGTAACCTATCACTAGATTACGCTGCTTAAGTCTGATGATGAGTTTCTTATTCTTTTTTTCCCTTTTCTTTCTTTTCTTGTTATTGAAATTCCGCTTATTTCTTTTCTTCTTTCTTTTTCTCATTTTCTTAATTTTCTTTCTTCTTTCTCATTTCTCATTTTCTTATTTCTTTTCTCATTTTCTTAAGGCGCACGGGTGTACACTATTGAACACACGGGTGTGCATGCAGGTGCACGACCGTGTGTCGGGCGTGCAGCCCAACCGTGTAAGCTTCTGGAAATCTGACTAAAAATCTTACTCTTGGCTATCGCATGGCCGTGACCCTCGGGCGCACGGGCGTGACCCCTCACAAAAGCTGGTGGTGCATGGCTCGCATGCACGACCGTGACCTTGCTCAAGACCAGAGTGCACGGGCGTGCGCACACGAATGCACGGGCGTGCATCCAGCCCCATTTCGACACCCACGGTTGAAATCCGTAAGATCATTGCCAAAATTCAACCCAAACTCACCACATTTCTAACCAAACACACCACATTTCTAATCAAACATACTAGCATGCAACATATAATGCTAATAAGCTAAAAACATGCACAAATCTCTGAAAACACCCAACCAAGGAAGCACAAACCCAACGAAAATGGGAAAAGGTAAAGGAATACTTACCTGGAGCTGTTAAGATCTTCTATCTCTCTATCCTCGACTAAATCTTGGCTGGAATGGCTGCTAAAGCTAGCTAATCTCTCCCTCAAAAAGCTAGAGTTTCCTAGAGAGAAAAGAAAAGGGAAAAGCTGACTGAAACGGGAGGAGGAAAACATTGGTTTATATACCAGCAGGCATGCACGGGCGTACACACAAAATGCATGGGCGTGCATGGCGAGAAAAGGACGCACGGGCGTGCACCTTCCACAAGCTACATATAAAGCCAATCAAAAGACTATTCTACCCTCCAATCTCACTGGAACCGATTTCTAACCCCGAATCAAGGCCTAAAAAGACCGTTCTAACCTCGGGCTATTACACATGTACAATTATGTATCTAAGCAAATACAGTTGTGCATGATGAAAATTTTAAAAATTACTTGCGTAATCTGTAGACACCCCATTTTGGACCTAACAGGGTCACTCTCGATGATGAAAAACCTAATTATTGATTTAGAATTTTTGAGATGTTGAGCTGAGATTGAACAAGCAAAAATCTATGATTTCATTTAAAAACCAATTTAAAAAAAAAAGGGTTTTTCTATTTTATTTTATTTTTGAAAAAAAAAAGAAAAGAAGAAAAAACAAATCATAAGATCCTTACCCATAAAAACCATAACCCAAGCCTATGCAACCAATTTTAGAAAACTTCAGTAGCAGGCATGGTGGCTCGAATGGAGGGGAAAACCCAAGGACGGATCCTTCACGCGCGCGCTGAGGCGGCAGCGCATGCTTGCCTTCTTTTTCTCTTCTAGGCACGTAATTTCCTCTTTGCCTACCAGGCAAATTTTCTGCCCACGCCAACTTTTTTGCCAAATTTAATGCAACAATTTCTTTTTTTTTCTCTTGCCTATTTAATACGTCAACTCTAATTTGCTTCTCCCATTTAATGAGCGAATGATTTTTTATCCTTGAGAGAATTTTACCAAGAGAAAATCACGAACAAAGATTTTGGGCACAAACGAGTATAAAATGGGAAGATTTTTGGGGGAGAGAAGGGTCAGGGGGATTTTCCAGACAAAAAAAAAAAAAAAAGAGGATTTTCGGAAAATGAAAAATTTGGGAGAAAACCAAAAGCAAATAAAAAGAAGAGTTTAAAAGATTAAAGTATTTTTGAAAACAAGTTTGTGTGATTTTGATTCATCGTCAGCTCAGTATTCAATCAAATTTGAAATAACAGTCTTCAGGTAAGCCTTTAAGGGGGAATTTTTCTTAATAATATATTTGTGATTTTATGTTGTATTTTTTATATTTTTTTGTTTATATTTTATATATTTTATGAATTTTTCTTTCTTTTTTTACGTGTTATAATTTTTATTAGCATTTCGTATGTTATATATTGATATCATTTTTTTGTACATTCTGTATTGTTATTGTATTAGCATTCTGTATTTTACATTCTGTTTGCATGTGTATTATATTGTATGGTATGTACATGTATAATAATTTTTCTTTAAGAGTATATTTCGAATCCTGCATGCATTTGCGGCTATTAGATATATACATTATCACACGCATGTTTGACGGTTGAGACTGGCCATCTCGATGGCAAAAGGTTGGTCATGTTATTCCCCCGCCCAGGTTTAACTCACGCCTGCAAGAAGTTGAACTCTTCCCTTTTTTTTTTTGTTTTATTTATTTATTCATTATTATTATTACCTTTTTTTTCTTACCGTATATAAATGTGCATATATTATTTTTTTTAGACTATATAATATACTGTATATATACCTATTATTGCATTTTGTACATATATTATACTAATTTATATGTATTTTACATGTATATGCTATATGTATTGTGTAATTATTGAATTGTCTACTTGTAGTCATTATGTACCCACGTGGTCTCTGTGAAATTAATTCCCTGGTGGTCATGAGATGCATGATTATTCTATCGAGTTTGATGCATTTATATGTGTGAGTCCGAGCATATTGTATATATAGATTTCTTGCATTCAATTTGATTGTGTGCCTCTATTGCCTTGGTGGTGAAAGGCAAGAGGTTTAGTCCTTCGCACCTGGGCTCGAGTCACGTTTATGGTGGTTTCTGCACTTTTTCTTTTTTATTTATTATTTTTATTCCACTTACTGTGCATGTGTGTATATTTGTTATTGGGCTGCATGCTGTTTATTCTCTTAGGCGGGCCGGCTAGGCTGCACTTTGTTTATTTCTTTAGGTGGGCTACATTTTGTTTATTCCTTAGATGGGCTGCTTTTACTTGGGCTAGAGTATTAATTAAAGTGTTCATTTATTTTTATTCTACAATTTGTTTTGATTAAATTTTGTTTTGCAGGATTCATTTATCTGACATATTTGTTTACTTTATTGGATTGATTAACAAAATTGTTTCGTAGGATTTATTTCACGCCGGGCGACATGGGTGTCTAACACTTTCCCATCGTTGTACCTGACTCTCCGAACCCGACCCATTAGGCAGGTGAGGAGTGGTTGGGTCCTTTGCAAGAGATCCATATATCGTCTATCCTTACCGATATGTATTTTCCTGGGGTTACTCCCGGGTGGCGACTCCATAGACTCTGTAGCGGGCCACAAATCCGTTATGTGCTCCTCTTGACCACATTTAGGTTGATTAAACAAGGTTGCTAAGTGTAGGCGCTCCAACTGGGTATTACTGTTCACTGCTTTAAATAATATAATAATAAATAAATAAAGGAAATAAGGTCAATAATACCCAACAAAAATGCCTAAGCTGATCTGAAAACATATACATGCCCAAATAAAAACTTGATTATATTAAAATATTCGAGCGGTGAAAACATATACATGTGCATGCAAATAAAACTGAATAAGCATGCAAACCAAAGCATGCTGCAAAAACTGAAGCATAATTATCCCAGACGGTAGCCAACTCCTCCTCCCAGCCCCCAAAACTCACCTGCAAGAGAAAGGAAAGTAGGGAGTGAGTGATCAATTCACCCAGTAAGCACTTCCTATCACTGACCTTGACCCTAATCCAATCCTTCTCGAATGATTGCCACTTCATTTCAAACAGAACAAACTAAATCTGACATTCTTATCTTTACTGACTGGATACTACCTCATGTCGGGTCATAAAATATGTATATGAGTATATGTAAACAACCTAGAATGAAGAGAAATCTGAAAGGTCAAACTTGACTCACTAAGCTCTCTTACTGATGATCATTAACTTTACAGTTCTGTTACTGTTACTTGCTTTATGAAATTCACGTTTCATTACGTGGCTTTTCATGTTCTGATATTCTGCTGTTCGTGTCTTTTATACGTTATTTCATATTCTGTTCTTTTACTGTTCTTTTACCGTTTCTTACTGTTTTATCATTCGCTGAATGATATGCTGATGTGTCATATAATAATGACATGCTATGCACTATGCTGAAAACATAACTAGGCCTGTATACTGGAAATAGTTTTTTGAAAACTGTTCATTGAAAACTATGTTGTTGGATCCTAGGATCCCATACCTGAAAATCTCATGAAAGTCATATCTGAAAGCTATGCTAAAAACTGTGTACCCTGGGGTACCTGATATGCTGAAAACTGTGCTGCGCAGACTGATGAATACAGGGATTCAACACTCTGGCCATGTGAGTTTCCTATGCAAACACGCGCTATAAACTGTATAGGACACGTGATGCCTCTAGGCTTTGGCCTGAAAACTAATCTGAACTGAGCGCCTCGTGCTATACTACATCTGATCTTGGGATCAGGAAACCTATAATCTACTAACTGAGCAACCTGGGACGTGCCAATACATAGGGCTAGTAATGAGCATATAGCTCCTGGTGCAACGGGTGCTGAAAATCACAAGTGCCCCCTTGTATTCACCCCTGAAATCTATGTTTTTCAACAGAAAACATGAATTCAGATCCTTAGATCCCTTTCTGAAAATATTGTATGACATGTCATGCTATACTGTATGTATGATGCATCATGTATTCTTATTTGAACTCATTTTATTGTTTTCTATCGCTTAGATAGCTTTTACTGTGCACATTTCTCATTTTAAGCTTATTTTTCTCTTTTCTGCCTGACGTACGGGCATATGTGTCAAGTGTATGGGCATGCATGAACGTGCACAGGACCGTGAGCAAGTCGTATATGTGGTCTGCGCGGTTTTGGATTTTCATGCATTTTTCTCATTTTCTCTTGGTGCACGGGCGTACATAAGCTATGCACGGGCGTGACCCCTCAAATAAGGTCATGTACGGCTACGTGAACACAATCGTGACCATACAGAAAAGGCATTACGTACGGGCGTATACTACGGGTGCACGGGTGTACGTCTTGCTCTACACTTCCATGACAGCTTGGAATCAATCCGATTCCAGCCAAATCTCATCTCAAACTCAAATTAAACATTTCCCACATGCAAAACACTTCATATAAGCATAATCTCTCTTTCAACAACTTCAAATCGCAAGTACATCATCCAACCCATGGCAAAACATATATAAACACATATATTCTCACACATAACATAGATATATATATATATATATATATATATATATATATATATATATATATATATATGCATCAATCATCATCATAATCATCTCAAATCATCATCAGCACACAAGGAAAACATCACTAGCATGCTGAAATCAAGCCATAAGCATCAAGCATGTATCAAGCATGACAAAAATTCAAGGGAAAGAGGTAAGGAACACCTATCTCTAGACATGCTTCTCTCACAAAGAAAACACACTAGCAAGTTGGATTGGATGGTCCTAGAAGCTGCTCTTCCCCCCTAGGGTTGATCTCCTCTGAAAATGAAAGGTAAACTTTGGGTGAAAATGCTTTTGGAAACTGATAAACGTGACTTAAAACCAAGACAACTGGAACTTATCGCATGCACGGGCGTCCACCTCTCATGTATGGGTGTGCATCCCGAGAAAATTACAAAAATGCCATTTTCCCGTACTCGCATGCAAATCCACACAAACGGATCCATGCACAAGCCACCAAACTCTAGAAAAATCTCTATTTCACCCCAAAACTTTCTCACAACCCTAGAATACTCAAAATCTCAATCTAACCCCAGATTAGAAAGCCTAAAAGACCAAATAAACCCTAGGATGTTACACTAAGTCTGTCCTCGCTCGATACGACAAAAACTGGCGCCACACAATCGAATTGTAGATGTGACAACACCTTTGAATGAAATGTGTATGACCCATAATAAATAAAAAATGACTATTTTACCCCCTATATCAAAATTAACTAGATTAAATGCATGAAAATAATTAAAATTCCCCTTTCCTTACCCAATTAGCTAATTTTAGAAAAACCAGCCATTATATTACTTCTTCTCTTATAAAAATTTTGTCTCTGAAATTATACAAACAACTCTAGATACTTTTACCTAAACTCAATCTCAACCTTCCAAATAGCCTTCTCATAACTCTGATGTTAAACCCCAAATGCTAAATGGAAAATAACCTAGAGGAATGGGGGGGGGGGGGGTGAATAGGTTATTTAAAAATTTTATCAAGTTTGAAAACGTTTTCCTATTCTATCAACTCAAATATGTATATAATACTAATTAATCACAACCAAGCAAGTAAATAACATAAACACAAGTTAAATAGAGTAAGGGAAAGAAATGCTCAGCCAATTTTATAGTGGTTTGGAGCTTTGAACACAAGCCTCCTACGTCCACTTCTTCAATCAAATCCTCTTGAAGTTTCTACTAGTTAAATCGGGATTGCGCCCAATCGCTTACACTAGTTGATTCGGGATTGCGCCCACAATATTGTTTTGATTCAAGGGAATTTTGCCCTTAACACTAATTATACGGGATTACGCCTAAAAAATTTGTAAGCAAGATATAAAAACAATATTGCCTCTCTAAAGGCTGATAAACAATTTTACACAAGTAAATTTCCTCAAGAATTTGCAATGAGAGGAATGAAAGATGAAGTGAGACTGAGAGAAAATTGAGTGCACTTGTTCTCCAACCCTTCTCACTTCAAAGAGCCTCAAATGTATAGCTCAAAGCTTGTTGGAAAAGGTAGGGATCCGTTGGAGAAGAAATAGATCCCTTGGAGCAGCTAAAGTTGAAAATTTACTCTTATGTATGGGCGTGAACATGTCCTTACGGCCGTGACCTCATCATTTAATGCCTCGAATAGTTCTCCCAACGGTTAAATTTTCTTGGCGCCAGCTCTTGTATGGGCGTGACTTCGTGTCCCTTCATTTTTCAGAATCGAGTACGGAGTCATGCAAGACATCCTGTACGAGATCATGTACGCTCTATATTTTACCTATGCACGGGCGTACATCAATGATCCATGGGCGTACAGTATTTTGCCTCTTGAAACCTTTATCTTGCACAGGCGTAACTGGTCGTAACTCGAAGACGTGACTCCCTTCGCATATGAATAGGCGTGCATCAACCACTTACGGGCGTACAAATTGCTTGACTACTTTGACTCATGTACGACGCACTCACGGGACAATCATGCTCGTGACTTATAAGGAATTGGCATTGCACAGGCGTACATATTATGTGTACGGGTGTGAATGACCAATGCCATTTATGCAAAACCAAGCACGGGCAGCGTTATAGGGGCATGAAAATGCATGTATGAGATCAATTTGCTCTAGGTACGGGCGTACGTAACATATTTACGGCCGTACATTATGCCTACAAAACATGAAAATAACTTTGTCCTATTTTGGTCATGTTTTCAACCATGTCAGGACATATTAGTCACTTTAACATCATTTTTTGTTATCATCAAAGCATCTAGGGGTTCAACATCTGATTCCTCAATTATACTTAACTAATGCAATTCTTTATTTCTTAAAGATTTAACTCAACATATCAAAATCATAACTTGTTACTCTTAATAGCTCAGATCATTTGTGGACTTTATACCTTGAACCTCAAACACATGCAAAGGATGACTCATATATTTTCTCAACAAGAAGACATTAAACACTTTATGAATATTATCTATATTGGCAGGCAAAGCTAGTCTATATGCAACATTATCAACTTTCTTGAGAATCTTATATGATACAATATATCAAGGAGATAATTTACCTTTTTGGCAAAATTTGACTATTGTTTAATAAGGAGTCATTTTCGGAAATATTTTATTACCTACTTGAAACTCAATCTCTCTATGTCTTATCTTTATAACTTTTTCATCGATCTTGGGCTTGTCTCATATACTACGTAATTAATTACACTTGACCAATCATCCTATGAGTCATCTTATGACCTAATACCTAATCCAACAAATCCAGCTCATCAATCTCATTTCAATGAATAGGAGATCTACACGTTCTACATATAAAGCCTCATAAGAAACTATCTGAATAATTGATTAATAATTGTTATTATAGCCAAACTCCATCAAAGGCAATAACTTAACCCAATTATTCTTATAATCTATACAATATCCTCTTTGGATATCATCCAAAATCTGATTAATCTTCTTAACTTGATCATTTGTCTACAGATGATAAGCTATACTAAAACTCAGTCTAGTACCCAATGATTTCTACAAACTTCTCTTGAATGTAGACATAAACCTTAAATCCTAATATGATCAATAATTTTTAGGAATACCATGTACCTAACAATTTATTTGATGTAAATATGACTTAACTTATTAATGAACATAATATCTTAAATAAGTAAGAAATGAGCTAACTCAGTTAATCGATCCACAATCACCTATAAACTATTATAATCCTATTGCACCTAGGAACCTTAATAATAAAATCTATATAAATGCTCTCCTATTTCCACTCAAGAATACTTAATAGTTGCAATAACCTTAATAGGCTTTGATGCTCTAACTTATTGACATACCAAACACATGGCCATAATATTAGCTATGCCCTTTTTAATAGTAGACCACTAAAACTGTAGCATCCCAGGTTAGAAAAGCCCTTGAGGGTAGAGTTTTGGGGTTAAAAATGAGATTCAGGAATAGATTGAGAGTCTAAGAGAGTTTAGGGGTGAGTTAGTAAGTTTTCCAAAGCTGTGTGGCCTTCGTATGATTCCTTTAGAGAGGTTTCAATCATGCGAAGCGTGGGAAATGACTTTCCTTCATTTTCCCTTGTGCACTCCCGTGCACCTTGCCCTGCACGCTCGTGTAGGTGGGTAAATATTGAGAGAGATGGGAAATTTATTGCTTCTCACCCAGTCATTTATCATTTTCAGCCAAATTTCTTCTTTGCTTTCAGTAACTTCCAGCCTTAGACGTGAGATTCAGCTTCCAGTAGCTCCTAATCCAGTAAGAGAGAAGAGAGATTAGCTTGAGTTTGAGTTTCCAGCAGTCATGTCAAGAGGTAAGTGTTTCTCACTTCCTCCTTGCGTTTCCAGCTTGTTTGATGTGGTTGGAAACGTGTGTTTTCATTTTCAGCTTGTTGTGCTGTGTTTGTGTGCTTATATAATGATGATTTGATGAATGTATGTTGATTTCCACCCAAAATACATGCTTGCCTTGTTTGTGAGTGTAGCATCCTAGATTTAGAAAAACCCCTTAGGGGTAGAGTTTTGGGGTTAGAAATGAAATTCAGAGATAGATTATGAGTCTAGAAGAGTTTAAGGGTGAGTTAGTAAGTTTCCAAAACATGTGTGACTTTTGTATGATTCCTTTAGGGAGGATTCGATCATGTGAAGCGCCCAAAATGAACTAAGTTTATTTTCCCTTGTGCATGCCCGTGCACATTGACTTGCATGCCCGTGTAAGTGCATATATATAAGAGAGAGCCGAGAGAATTT
This sequence comes from Anacardium occidentale, assembly GCA_026122585.1. Classification (NCBI taxonomy): domain Eukaryota; kingdom Viridiplantae; phylum Streptophyta; class Magnoliopsida; order Sapindales; family Anacardiaceae; genus Anacardium; species Anacardium occidentale. The sequence goes on from JAJEJH010001030.1 coordinate 29,900, forward strand.
AGTCATTTTCTCACCCAACTTCCCATTTCAGCATTTCATTTTCCTTGTTTCAGTTCCTCCTAACCTTAGAGAGGAAATTCAGCCAGCAGTAGCTCTCGATCAAGCTAGAGAGCCAAGAGATTAGCTTAAGAGAAAGGCTTCCAGCAGCAATGGTGAGAGGTAAGTGTTCGCTTACTTCTCCTTGTGTTTTCCTAGCTTGTTTGATGATTTGTGATGCTTGGATGAATCCATTGCATGTTGATGAGCTTTGTGCATGCTTATATGTTGAAATGATGATGAATTTCCACCCTTGAAACATGCATGCTTGCTTGTGTGTGCTTTAGTGAGAGAAAGAAGAAGCTTTCATGGTGGAATGTGCTATATTAGATGCATGTTGATATTGAGTTGAATTGCATGCTTATTGAAGTGCTGGGAATGTATATTGAAAGTTGATTTGAGATTGATTGAGAAATTAGTATGGATTTAGTGCATTTTCTGGCGGGTGTTCTTGTTGAAGAATAAGACACACGACCGTGTGCCTGCATGGCATGGTCGTGTGCCCTTGATTTTACAGGAACACGCCCGTGTGCACGTTGTGTGCACGACCAAAATTACAGACACACGCCCGTGTATCTTGAGGGACACGACCGTATGCATGCTTTTTCAGTGAAATTACCCAGAAATTCCAGTAACGTGCACGAGCAGTTGCACAGCTAGTACACGACCCCGTGCGTCTGGGCACACGCCCGTGTGCCTTTGCCCTGCACGCCCATGTGTGACCTCTACACGCCCGTGTGCCTTGCCCACACGCCCGTGCAACAGTAGTTTTTTAGAAATTAATTAATTAAAACATGAGAATTCAGTTTAAAGGCCAAATAAGCATCAGATCATCAAAAATCCAGATAATAAAGCTACATATGCATACCATAATATGACATGTAGCTTAAGAGAGGGTCAAGGGATCTGAATTCAGTAGATTTCAGTATTCAAAACCTGATGCACGGGTTAGAGTATGGGTGAACTCGAGGGGGCATCTGTGGGATTCAACTTTCTAACACCAGTCAGATTGTCTAGTATTTCAGATTCAGCTTTCTGACACTAGTCAGAATGTTCAGTAGCATTTACTATTCAGGTATGTTTGTGATTGTATGTTACTTGCTTGGGTTGAGGGAAGTAAGGATTGCTTACTGGGTGATCTTTATCACTCATCCCCTTCTTCTTCCTTCTATTTCAAGTGTGCGTGCTGTTGGCAGGGAGCGGGTGGATTGAGGCTAGCAGGAGAGGGCCCACACTATAGTTTTCAGTATGTATAGTTTTAGTTTTGGACCTGTGTGGTCTTGTATTGTATCTTTTGTATATTATCAGATGTATCCAGATTGTACAAAAACAGTTGTAAATATATGAAAAAACTATTATGGGCTTATTATGTATTTCAGTTGTATGTATTCCAGCTTCCGTATTTGTATTCAGATTGTATAGTAGTAGTGGATTTTATTTTCATAAGATTCTCGTTGCATGTACCCGTATTTTCAGATTATTAATAAAAGAGTCTCAGTATTCAGCAGCAAGGGTACGCGTGGCGGCGGATCCTACAGTGAGTGTGTTAGTGAGAGAAATGGTGGATTGCCATGGTGGATTGAGTGTTGATGGATGCATGATGAAATTAATGCTTGATATCTGTTTATAGAAGTGCCAAATATGCAGGTTTTGAGTTAATTTGGTTTTGGTTGTGAATTGGATGGTTTCCTGCATATTCCAGATGAGCTGTGTTGCTACAGAACCAGGCACACGCCCGTGTGTCCACATGAGCACGCCTGTGTGCATGAAGTGCACACGACCTGGAATGCAGAGGACATGACCGTGTGTCCTGAGGGACACGACCGTGTGTTCGTTCTTTGCATGAAATGGCCAAATTTTCCAGAAGCGCTCACGACCGGCTGCACGGCCAGTGCACGACCTCATGCGTCTGGGCACACGTCCGTGTGCCTTTGCCATGCACGCCCGTGTGTGTGTTATGCATGACCGTGTGCCTTGCCCACACGCCTGTGCAGCAACAGAAAATTCCTATAAATGTAGAAAAATGAATTATAAAGGATGGGTAAGCTTTTTAATAGCTAATGCACCTCAGATAAACATGAAATCAGACAGTAAAGGCGACATATGCATATCATAGCATGACATGTAGCCTGAGAGAGGATCAAAGGATCCGAATTCAGTAAGTTTCAGTATTCAGAACCTGATATACAGGTTGAGTTTGGGTGAACTCGAGGGGGCATTTGTGGGATCCAACTTTCTGACACCAGTCAGACTGCTCAACATTACATTTTCAGCTTTCTAGCCAGTAGCTAGAATGTCTAGCCCACTTGGCCAGGATGCCGAATCCTTGTGTTCATCAGCCTGATCAGCACAGCAGGTACCTTCGGGTATATATAGCCTCAGAAGCATGCATCATCAGTTACTTTCAGTTAGCATGACATGACATACACATCATGACATGTAATAAGTATATTAATAAGATTCCAGATAATTATAATAATCAGTTTCTGCGCCAGCAAGCGACTAGATGTATGAATAGGGCCGAAACCAGGTATGTGTGTTTCCTTGCTGCTTGCTTGGGCGAGGGGAGTAAGGAATGCATACTGGGTGATCTTTATCACTCATCCCTTCCTTCTTTCTTCCTTTTCAGGTCAGTTTGCTACTGGCGAGGAGCGGGTGGACTGAGGCTTGCGAGAGAGGACCCTACACACACTTTCCAACATGTATTGTATTTTCAGTTTTGGACCTGTGTGGTCTTGTATTGTACTTTATATATACTCAAATGTAATCAGATGTATAGAACAGTTTTTTATATATATATATATATATATATATATATATATATATATATATATATATATATATATATATATATATATATATATGAAAAGGCTATTATGGGCCCATTATATATTTCAGTTTTAGATTCAGCTTCCGCTTGTATACAAATGTAACTAGTAGCAGTAGAAATTTATTTTCGTAAGATTCTTGTCGTGGGTACTCAGATTTCTAGATTATTAATAAAAGAACAGTATTACTCTACAGTAGGGGTACTCGTGGCGGCAGGTCCTATAAAAACCTTCTCTAAGGATCCTGATAAATCTTAAGTTTACTTGGGTGAGCCATATATAGTGAACTATGAGCCTTTAACAAAATCCTCCGCCTCAAACCCTTATCATAAAAAACACATACTCTATCCTTATATCTCAAAATCCTATTATCTTTTAAGTTATTATTAAATTTTTAATTATTATTATTATTATTATTATATTAAATACTATTTTATATTAACATTTATTTTTAATATTAATATTAATATTATTTATTTTATTTATTAAAGGGTATTTTAGCTATTCCATAAAAAATGTTAATAAAATTGTAAGGAATTTGGTTAAGTAGGGCTAGATTCAAGCCGAACCAAAGGCAAACATGCATATGTTCGTGTTCAGGTTTTTTTTGTATAGTTCAGATTCGTATTCGTGTTTGTGTTTGTCAAATTTTTTATAGTAAAATTCAAATTCGTGTTTGATTCGTATAACTCAGTTAGTGTTCGTATTCGATTTGTATAACTCAGTTCATGTTCGTGTTTGATTCGTATAACTCGGTTCGTATTTAATTTGTATTCGTATTCATATTTGTGTTCAGTTTATATAATTCGAATTTATATTTTATTAAAAATTTTTTAATCTAAACTTGGGTTCGTATTTGTATTCCGTTCGTATAGTTCGTATTCAGATTTGTATTCAGTGATTTTTAAAATTATAATTCGAGTTTGCATTTGTGTTCGGGTTTAGCTAGTTCGTTTCAGGTTTGTTTGAGTTAAACTCAAATACGAATCTGAATCTATTCGGTTTGAATCCAACCCTATGGTTAAGGATAGGTGTTTGGCTTTTTAATAGCTTTTTGGCGGGAATTGTCCTTTAGGAAAACCTTGGGAGGGACTCGGGTGTTTGGCCTAGGGAAAAAAGGTAAAATTGTGATTTTTTTTGAGAAACTGACGGATAACTTTCACATAAATTCCATCCAATCACAAAAAACTTATCATCAAGGGATGTGGAATCAAAATTTTAATTTCTATGGGGGCCTAAACAACCCGTCCAGTTATCATGTCTTCCCTTTGAAACTCCAAACATAATTCAATTAATTAAAACCAAAAACTTCCTGGGTTAAGAAAAGTTTTAATTGGAATTAAAACTATAGATGGAGGAAATCTTAACACAAATCAAATTATTTGGTGATTCAAACAACATAAAAAAATTACTTTGATTAATAATTTATGTCTAATAAAATTATAAATTTAATCTTTTACGTCCTTAATTTTATTATAATAGATTATATCAAAAATAAAAAATAAAAATCATAAGATGAGATAAATGTTGAAGTTACCATTATGAATAATTATAATTATAATTTTTGGTTTCAATGTAAATACAAAACCATGTAAAATAGTAAAAATCAAATATATATTTGAACAAAAATTATCGAAGAGAGAAGTGACACAATAAAATCAATTGAATAGAGAGACTTGGTGACGTCTAAAAGAACTAGAAAAGTTAGCATTAAAATTGAGATAAAATTAATGAATACAATAAATAATTTTATTTATATATATCTACACACACGAGTATAAAGCGAGAAAGAATCGGGTAAATATATATATATATATATATATATATATATATATATATATATATATATATATATATATATATATATATATATATTTATTTATTAATATATAATAGGATTCAAATTCGCAAAACAAACCCGAACAAGGAACTCCAGATCCATTCATCCGTCAATAATCATTACGTCGCCGGATGTTTTCTGCAGAGAGAAGGAATCCTCCTTCGTTCTTCTCCTCTTCTTGATCCCAAGAAAGGTTTCTTTGGTTATACTTTTTAATACCCAGATTATATATTTTTTTGAAAATTAATTCAATGTTGATTTGTATGAGTTCATAGCCTTGTTTTAAATGTTCAACTTCGTTTTTTTTTTTTTTCTGTTTTCTAGCAGGAGAGAGTGCAAAGTCGGGTGGACTGTCTATTGAGAAGAAGATTGAATTTGTAAAGAACTTAATTGGAAAGTAATTATCTTTTTTTTTCCTGTATGTATGTGGGAAGAACTCATTTGTAGTGATTTTTGCTGTTTATTTGTGATAATTATAAGTTTGAACTTTAAACTCTCATTGAATAAATTGGATAGAGTATATTAAGCCATTAGCTCAAATTTCAGTTCCGGGGAAGAACATATATTGGTCGGTTCCAGTTCTTATAGAGAGGAAAGGTCAGCCATGTAGAGTAATAAAATTTCATGCTAAAGAATCTAAAAGCTATAATTTAGCGAGGGAAAAGCCAGTTGGGTCAAGGAGCAAAGAACAACAAACCAAGACAGTAAACCAGGTCAGAGACTTCTATTTTAAGAAATTTAACAGCCTTTCGTCTCAAGATCATTATAAATTTTAGTGTTTAGATGCTTAAACTCTTTTTCCAGTGAGTATCTTGTCATGGGTTTTATGGTTTTTGAATAACTATTACGCCCTTCATGAATTCCTAATTGCTTTAATTAGTTTGAATAACTTAGGTTCTTTTAGTTGAAGTTGCGGTTGAAACTCATGGATGTAATATCTTCGGATGGAGCACTTTCGCCAAGTGATTTTTTTATTGCCGCTCACAGTTTCATTGAGAAATGGAAAAGATACAACCCCACTTATCCTCCATGGTCATGGGTTTCTTGTGAAAAGAAATCTTGGATTGCTTCTCAGGAGGTTCAATTTAATTGATTATCTTTATAACCCTTGTGTTTTTTCTTGGTCTACATGTTTTACATGATTGTAACTCTTTTCTAGGTTGAGAAATATTTGTCCCTCGAGAGCATTTGCCTTCTTAGTTTACGTGAGGTACGGCCTTATAGTCTGTTTGCTATATTGAAGCCTTAGCTCTTTGATGGCAGAATTGAATTTACAAGTATCATTATTGTTTGAATAGGATGATCATGGTGACGAAAGCCAAGTAGGGGAAGACGATACCAGTTGTTCTCAGGAAGAGGAGCCTGTTGATTCTGCCACTTTAGTATGTATACATAAACTAATTTTATTGCTTCACTGGACTGGACTCTTTCTAATATTATTACGTTTGGATTCTTTTTTTTTTTTTTTGTTATGATGATCATCTTGTTGTTCTATTTGAAGGTTGAGAGTTGTGATCATGAAATTCATTACTACGACTTTCATATAGTTTACAGTGCTTCATATAGGGTTCCAGTGCTCTATTTCCGTTCTTATTTTAGTGGTATGTTCTTCTCTATTTGATCAATTAGTAAAAGAGTAGAAATTGGTAATTTTTGCATTATGGCAAACTTATTTATATTTCATTTGCAATAATAGTGAATCTATTGGAAATATTATGATGAAGGTTGATGTTCAGTAATGTGTTAGGTATATCCATATTAATATGCATGGCTCTTAGTCACTTCTACAAATCAGTGAAGATGTATACAATGAATTTTTTACTTGGAAGAGATGAGTTAGAGGAGAGGGTGGGGAATATGTTGCATTGTTTCTCATGATGTTTTAGATTTTATGTTAATATTCTCTGTGAATTATTAAATAATAACCATTAATCACCACAAGTTGGTGATAATGGTAAGTTGTTATATACTACAAGTACGAAGTATGTTGATGGTAAACTTTAGAACTCTACTATGGAAGTATAAGTTATTTTTGCAGTTTCTGCAAAATTTATATATTTCTCAATAGGGAGTCCTTGCCTTCACATATGGGAGTAGAATTCATTTTATTGTTGCAAAATTCTACTAGTATGTTTGCCTAGATGATTTTCAAGTGTTATAGGTGTTTTAGGTAACCTCTTAATGTAGGACACAACTTTGATAAAAATTGATGTAAGACTCAAAGGATAGAATTTGATCAACATACAACCCAAAAGGACAATTGACTAATGATTAGAATCGATACACAATTCAAGAGAACAATTGAAAAGGAAAACTAATCTCAAATGGTATTTGATAAAATAAATCCTTTATTAGGTCATTAATACTTACTCCAAAAGGAATTAATATCTAATTAAAATTCCTAAGTAAAATAATCTGAAATTTTCCTAAATAAAGTAAGAAAATAGTCATAAATATAATTAATTTTAAATTTTCTTGTAATATGAATTTCTAAAATCTTTGATAGGTTTTGCATTGTTCTCCCTTGATTTAAAAAAACTCGACTCTGAAGAGTTGAACTGCAAATAATCCTCCATTGGCCAACGATTAAGGAAAAACAATCGATTAATAATTGAAGAGAACAATGAAAACAAAAATTAAATTGAGGCTTTGATACCAAATAAGACACGACTCTGATAATAATTGTTGTAGGACTCGAAGGATAAAATTTGATCAACACACGATTAGAATCGATACACGACCTAAAACGACAATCGACTAATGATTATGGATTGACGAACGATCAAGATTGATACATAATTTAAATGAATAATCGACTAACGATTGAAAAAAAGAATTAATCTTAAATCGTTTTTGATAAAATAATGTATTAATAAACTGAATTTTCCAATGAATGTTAATCCTTTTATAGAGGCCATTAATATTTACCCCAAAAGGAATCAAGATTTAATTAAAATTCCGAAATAAAATATCCTGAAAATTTCTTAAATAAAATAAGAAAATAATCATAAATATAATTAATTCTAAGTTTCCCTATAATATGAATTCATAAAATCTTTGATAGGTCTTGCATCACCTCTATCGTGCATTAGGCAAGGGTTAAATTGATGTTTAGGTTACATATCCTTTGCGTTAGGCAAGAATGATATTGATCTTACAGGCACTGAAGTGAATGGGGACCCTGAAATAGTTCTAGCTCTTGATCCTTGAGTTATAGGACAATTTGTCATTTATTTCAGTTTTGGAACTCTGATATTGTCCAGAATCAGGGTGCTTCTAGATATTGTGATTAGTAAGTCTTGCCTTCTTAGAATCCTTAATATGAAAGGCTCAATATTTGACAATTCTGGGAATTGGAAAAATTTTGCCTTAATCATTTTAACCTTGTCATTTATTTCTATTTCTATGCATACACCGAAATTGTATAGAGACCATAATGGGGTGGCTTCTGTTTCATGCAGATGGACAACCATTAGTATTGGATGAAATTGAAGAAGATTTTCCTACCCGTTCAGCAAAGGTTCTGTTGGAATCAAAATGGACATTCATAACTCAGGAGGTTATTATTTCTTATCTTTGCATATGTGACTGAATTAGATATGCCTGTTTGCTATGCATATAAAAATGATATCTTTTTCCATTCATATTCTAGCATATTTAATCACATTGACCGGTTGGGTCCTCCTACTGCTAAACAATAAAATACTATAAACCGTCCTACCTTAACTTCCTAATTTTTACAATTTTGATTCCAGAAAACAATCGTGATTCTGTTTTTGGTTATATAATTGAAGTGCAAATTTTCTGTTCAGTTTAATAATTTTTGGTTCCATCACAAGAAATATACTATAAACATGTTGCTAGCTGAGTTGGCTGTATGATCATAATTAACAGTAACTAGATTTCTGGCACCGATACTGGGGAATAAATGAAAACAGTTCTATCGCTGGTCACCAAAGTATGGATTAGCCTGTATCCATATGCCAAAGTACAATTTGGTTCGTATTTCTGGGATCACAAGAGTGGATTAAAGAGGGATGTCCTTGTTGTGTTAACTGCATTTCAAGTTAATGAAACAGGAAAATCAAATTATTGTAGGGCACCAGGTGTTTAGGCCACCAAGATGTCTTGTATTGAAGAGATTTTGCTTTTATTTCCTTGACTATGTTTGTTGATGGATTATTTTCTTTCTTATTTTGCAGGTAGGATCTAAACCAAAATCAGATTTCTGGTTTGCAGAAATTTCATTTACTGTTTCTTTTCCTTGCATTATGAAAGTTTATTTGATGGAGGTATTGTTGCTTTCTGTTTAGAAATTAGAAGTGAGACCTAAGATATTTTGATGTAATCACCTTTTTCTTCAAATTCATGATGCGTTTTCATTTCCTTAAAATTGATCATTGGACTGCACATTCCTCATGTTTCCTTTCTTTGCTGATCTTTTATATGAATGGTGGATTTTGATGGAGATTTATTTCACTTGTAAATAGTTATGAAATATTGAATGTGATGTTTAGCTCCTGGAAATATTATTAGTAAATATTCTGTTGATTGTAGGAGCATCCTTACTTGAACAGGCCGTGGTACAAATTACATCCATGTGGAACCGGCGAATGGATGAAGTTGCTTTTCCTCAGCAATGCTGCCCCAGATAAACAGGGAGTAGCGGTTGATCAATATCTGGTCTCTTGGTTCTCAGTTGTTGGACAGGTAGTTGGTCTTAGGATCCCATTGGAAATGTTGAATGATAGAAATCAGCTGTAGAATTGTGCCTCCTGTTGTTCAAATACAGCTTAAATCAATTTATGTTCAGTGAAAAAGATGAAATATATCTTATTGTGTTGTTTCTTGATCTGGGAAAGGATAATCAAATTAAATTCAATTCTCTACAGTGCAGATGCTGAAAAGAAAATTTCAGATTTTGCATACTAGCAACGTCTAAACAGGGAGAGAAATGAAACAAACATGACATTAGTGGCTATTTCTCTCAAGGTATTAACTTTGTTTTTTAAAAGGATATGGTTGGATTATTGCCGACATAGATTTTATTCGTACTCTACCCCCAAGCAGATCAAACCTAGGTGGTCAGGCAAAAAAGGTGACTTGTAAACCACCTGGTTGAGCCCCTAGTGGCATGAAGTATTAACTTTTGTTTTCTTCTATACCAAGGAGAAAAATGGTGTAATGGCTCACTTATGCGTAAGAGCAATATACAGTTCAGATGCAACACAACTTTTTCCTGCTTGAATTCAATCGCACTAGATGTGGAATCTTCGGTTTTGGCATGTCCCTAATCAAAGGGTTCACATCCGGGGAAACTGAGATAATTTCTTAAATGGTTGAAACCTTAAGCTAAAGCAAACTAGAAATTCTGTAGTACTCTCTGAGCCTTTTAGAGGAGACTTAATCCACCCTTTATTTTGGAATCCAAATTTTCCTACTCCCTTTACGATCTTCTCAAGAACTTGAAGATGGTCCAATCCAAACGAGAAAATGTAGATTGTGTTTTCAGGTCATGTTGCAATCGTGCTTTGGTTCATGAAAGCATCGATGAAGCTAGGGAAAGAAAAAGTAAACAACAAAGTCCCTTAAACACAACTAAAATAGACAACATTGTTCCCCAAATAAAACAAAAAATTCCATTCCTCCTGATGCATAGAAATACCTCTCACAATCCCTTTGCTTATAAGAGAAACCAATGAAGAAACAAAGAAAATGATAGAAAGAAGAAGCAAACATCCACACAAGACAAGTCATGGAACAAAGGTGCAATATTACACATAATATGTTAAGATTAGATGATTACCTTGCTTCCAACCCTTGGATATGATGCAACCCAACTTCAAAAACTCAAAGCCTTTACATTTTATCCTCCTTTATTCCTTCAAGGTAATTGATGAGATCACATAGGGCCACCATGAGTTAGGTGAAAACTAGTTTTAAACCAATTCAAAATTCATCCGAAGACTTAATGATTATGGTAAACATCCAGCAATGTGTCATAGCCTCTAAACCACGATAGATGAATAGCTTCATCAAATCCATATCCAATCATATTTACTATGTAGATAATATCCTTCCATTGTTGTATTCTTATCGAATTCACATGCACAGGATGTCAAAATCCTAAATTTGATTTCTCTTTGAATCATTGATTGATATGTTTGGAACTTGTAATCACGAACAACCTTAGCTTTACCTCTTCTTCTTGAAGTACTGATACCTTTTCTAGGTGTATAGATACCACCTTTAGTAGGACCAGTACCTTTCCCAACTGAACTAACTATACCTGTGCTAGACCTAACACCACTTTAAGATAGCCTAGTACTTTCTCTGGATAGACACTCTAATAATCTATGTCTTGGTTGATGATATTTGAAACAAATATATCTTTCTATCAAACACTCACCAAGATGTCTCCTATTATAAGTCCCACACATTGGTACATCTACTGTTGGTTTCTTACTTCCTTGTTTTCTTTTACAAAATTGGCTTCTTACCTCTATCTTTACCTCTTTTTACTAGTTTAGAAAACATACCCATCTATAATAAACACACTTTTGACTTCAAAGCTCTCCTTAAAGCCTTATTAAATCTTTGAAAGGAAGTAAGTCTAGTATCACATTTCTAATGGTAGGAGGCAAACTATAGACGAACTTTTAGACCTTATTGATTTCAAATCCTACCAATCCTAGAACATATTCTGCTAAGACATTAAATCAGATTGTATATTCCTTAACGAAACTTGACCCCTATGTTAACTCAATGAACTTCTATGCCCTAACATACACTATATCAACACTATAGTACTTTTTATCAAACGGCTGTTTGAATTTTACCTATAATAGGCTCTCTTTATCAACCAAAGTCCTCACAAAGTTTTACTACACCCTTGCATTATCTTTGAGCATGTATATTTTATATCAAACTCTCTCTCTCTCTCTCTCTCTCTCTATCTCTCATGGTAAACAACCCTTTAGCACTTTTAATAGCCTTAATCCATTCCTCTATAACTATAGAATTTTTGGACCCACTAAATTTCGATGACTAATGAATCCCTAACAAACTATAAATAGGGTGCAATCTCTTTGTACCACTAATACCTGCTGTCTTAGTCCCAAAACTTTGACCCAAAAAATATCCATCTTTAGAATTTGAAAACTATCTCTAGCCAACCTTGCATTACTCTTCTGATTTGCCTCTAACAGGTCTCATTGCTTACTGGCTCTTGAATATCTCTTTGGATTACTTATTAAAAACCCTTTCTCATCACCTCTCTCATTATCTCTCTCATATCCTTTGGTCTAAAAGACACTTGAGAGTGTTAAGATTTCTTGCTCTTATTCATGGGTCTTTCTAAGGTATTACTCTCATCTTTAACAAATCTAGGCAAGTGGGATCTCCTATCTAGAAGATTACGAACATAAATGAGGTTAAATTTTGAAAATAATACTAAATCTCATACTATAATACTTATGTTGAGTGGACACAAGCGTTAGTTATTAGGATACATTGGCTCTATACTCGTACAATTTTGAAAATAATGTATTTTAAAAACATACTTTTCAAAAATATGGCACAGATTTGCTATGATACCACCATTTATAAGAGTCTCTATTATATATTACTATTCTACTATATTCGTTGATATCACTCTACTTTTTTTTGCTTTGGGAATCATCATCAGTAATATATATCAAGAATCCCATAAATACTAAACTGAAAACAAATGCAGACAAAAGCTTTAAACATGAAAAGAATGATAAGGCACCAAAAATACTATGCCACACACTGGAAGGCATTATATACTGCTACCTTATATATAAAGTATACATAATATACATGCAAATTATATACATATACATATATGGAAGCTGTATTAAACATACGAGCCATAAACATGTTATTTATTATAAAAGCTATATCTCATCCTCAGCCACTATATCTAAATATAACTAATATATTGAGTAGACTAATGAATATAAGGATTCAATACCTTAGCTGTGTGAGTTAGATTCTACTAAAAAGCTACTAATGCATGACCGTTTCTCTCTCTAATGAGATTGGTTAATGATTATGCCCTTTCTAATGAATGTTCATTTTCCTCTTTAATTGGTGTGTAAACTCATATGTGTCTATTCATATCCATCTCTAAAATAATGTCTAGAATATCGTATTTTCTACTTTAAAAATATGTATATAAATCCTTGAATCTCTTTTCCAAAAACACTAGTTGGCATGCCATATTATGTAATGTCTATCATGCATGATATCTTATTTTCTTATCATATTATTAAGTTTCGTTTGTATTGAAATAACTTATGATTACTCTATTCTTTATTTTGTAAATTTTTTTTACTACAAGATTGCATGACATAAGACACATATTTATACATGTTGACACACAGTCATGTTCTTTGTATTATACAAGCTTATAATCATTTGCTCAACACTACTACGTCCTTCTTGAACAATCATGCTAATTTGGTATAGACATACTACTGTGACCCTAAATGCATGATTGTGTCCCTCATGATTATCTAGGTATGTATGGCAATATACACGACCGTAATATTATAAAAATATGATTGCATAGTCATGTGTTTACAGACATAATCGTGTGCTGAACTTTATTTCTATAATATTACACTTGAATGTCTAAAGTTGAAACTTAACCAACATATATCCAAATTCACTCTAATAGTTCCATAAACTTAACATACACTTTTGCACATATTTTTTTTTTCATCAAACACATGAAAACTCAACACAACTCATAACAAATCTATTATGTCAAACATGTATACATATATATAACAAACATGTTTCTAAGCAACTAAACTTCATTAATCAACATGGATATTTCATCTCATCATATTTTCATGCAAATTAATCACATATCATGTATTAACTTTATTACATGTCAAGAAAATAAAAACTCAAGCTTAAGAAACATGAGAAAATAGTTAAGGAAACATTTACCTCTTGCCATGACTGTTATGTCTCTCTCTCTTGCTGAATCTTACTCTTTGGTTAGATTTGCTACTACTAGTTGGTCTCTTTCAATTCTAGGTTGACATTCTTTGAAAAAAAAAATTGGATGAAATGAATACTTGATTAGGATAGAAAAAGTGGATTTATATATGGCGATAAATACAATACTATATACGATCATGTGCCTGAGGCATATGGTTATATGTCAAGGAAATTATTGATTTCCTTCTCTTCTTATACTATGTATGGAATAGTCTCCTAAAGAGACTTATGCATATGCCACATACAGTTTCTAAATGATTATTTTACCCCTTAACCCTCTTAGTTATATTTTTATTATAAAATCTCACTTTTAACCCCGATTTCATGCTTAAAATAACTATTCTAACCTCAAGATATTACGGTCGATTATTAGAAGAGGTATATTTAGGGGTTTACCAAGTTTACTAGGCCTCTTACAATATTGATGAAGAAAAAAACTCTTTTTGTATTGTATGTTCCAACTTTTCTTTATTGTTAATTCTTTTTTGCTTTTCTGGTGATATGTTTGTTGTGGTTCTTCTAATGCTAGACTGTGGTGCTTATCTGTCTTGATTTTTGAGGTCTTTTCTCTTTTCTTGGTTAGCTTTTAGTTGTGCCTCTTACAAATTTGACTTTTTCTAAGTGTATGTTGATGTCTTCATAGGTTATTTCTTAACTTCTTATACAAGAATTTAATTTAGTTGCTTTCTTGCCATGGCTAGCTATGACAAGTGATAGGCATATGCATGATTTAGGTATAATTTTAAACTATTTCAAGTGAAGTTTTACCATTTTAACCTTAATTTTAATAAATTCAAGATCACATGGTATTTGTTTATGTTTTTATAGGAATTTACATGATTTCAAGCTAAAATAATGCTAAGTGAGTGTTCCTGAGATAAAAAATTGTAACCAAGGTGAAAAACCAAGAGGCAGATATGAAAAGACCTAATTGGGCTTAGTGTCGCAGTGCCATGTCATAGTAAGAAAGGTGCTAGCATTTGTTATAGTGTTGGAGAAAGAGTAATATACACAAGAAAGGTAGAAGCTTGACATTGCAGTGCCACATCTAAATATATATAAGAGGCACTAGACTATGGTGTTATGCCATAGTGAGCTCAACAAGCAAGATTTATGCATGAGGGTAGAACCTTAATGTCATGGCATGACACTACAGTACAACGAGGTTCAATAGAGTTTATCTTTTTTGAAACTCTATTCCTAACCCTTGATATATATATATATATATATATATATATATATATATATATATATATATATATATATAGACACACACATACACACACACACACACACACTAATTGTACTCCTACTTGAAGAGAATAGAGCCAACCTCGGGCATTCTTAGAGAGTTTTTTCACACAAATATTTGATTTTCTTGATTTTGTTTGAAGATTCAATCAATTGAACAATAAAGATTGTAATTGTGAAAAGATTTTCAAAAGATTTCAATAAAGATTTAAGGATTCCATTACGTTTTATTCTTTCTCTTAATTATGTTTTGTCTTGAATTTGAATACTTTATCTTGATGATGAACCAAATCTTCTTTGCTATACTGGGCTAACTGCTTTACAGATTTGTAGCATTTCTTGATTTCGATTGAAGAGTATGTTATTTCATGATGAGTTTATGTTTTGAACTTAATGCTTATTAAAAACTTGGTAAACTTTTAATAGAATTTCTATTGTGTGATTGAGATTAAGAGGTAATATTAACAAAAGGTTGTAAGAACACAAATCATGGATTAATTTAATATAGTTATAGGCATAATAAACTTGTGCTAAAAGTTGGTGGATTCCATAGAAAATTAATGCATTTTTATTTAATTAAGCCTATATAGAGATATCTAAGTTATTAGATTGTGAAATAAGGTTGATATTACTTGAGAAAGAATATTAATCAAATTATAATATCCCAAGGTTAGAATGGTTATTTTAGGCCTTGGATCAAGGCTAAGATGAAGATTTTATAACCAGAGAATATATTTATAAGAGTTAAGAGGGCTAAAATAGTTTTTTAATGGCTTTATATGGTGGTGTGTAGAGCACAATCGTGTGCCTTTGGACATACAACCATGTGTCCCATGTATGAGGTACATGACTGTACACCTTGTTGCACATGTTCGTATGTCTTCTTTGAGTTGTGTACTATATAAAGTAAAGATTTTCTTCCCCATGAGAGTGCAACTAGTTTTCTTACCTATTCTTTTTCTTCTCTTTCATCCAACCCTAACCAAATTGAAAAGAACGAAACTAGCTTCTAGCAGCCTTCCAGCTAGGAATCTAGCCAAAGTTAGAGAGATTGAATCCATTAGCAGCTCTAGGTAAGTATTTTCATACCTTTTCTCTTCTTTTCAGAATATATAATCTCTTGGTTAGGTTATTTAGCAATTTAAACCTGTTTCTAGTTTATTAAGCTTGATTGTAAGTTGATGAGGCTAAGGTAGATGGAATTTTAGAGATAGAAACATGCTGGTATGTTGGTGTGTATGTGTTTATATATGTTTCATGCTTTATTTATGTAGTGTGGTATGATTGAGATGAGAATTTGATGAACATAAATATGTTGGTAGAAGCCTTGAGTGTGTTTTGATGATTGAGTGAAGTTTGGGAGTGAGTTGGTTGAAATTTCTAGGTTTTCAAACACTATTTATAGAAATCAAATTGAATATTCAATCGTGTGTTTGTGGGTACACGCCCATGTGACCTTATTTTTATATGAGCACAACCTTGTATGACACCTGTATGCACTTGAAAAACCTAAACACATGCCCATATGACTCGAGCATGCACTCGTGTGCTCAATCCTAATTTTACACACTTGTATTAGTAAGATACATGAGTGTTGGATGGTAGCTACAAGCCCGTGCAAGTGTAGGACATGACCTTGTGCCTTGATTGCATGCTTGTGTATTCACACCATACGCCCATGTGGTCAGCCAAATTCTTATGAAAGATTTCAAAAGCTAGCATGATCAGATACATGCCCTACGCATGGCCCTTTGCATTTCTACACACAATCGTGTGTCATCTAGCACACGTCTGTGCACTTAATAAAAGCAACAGAACAGTGAGATAAAAATAGAAAACAAAAACAAAAAAGAGGATAAAAGAGAAAAGATAGAATACCTTTCCAGAATCACACTTCAATCTTACACCAATATAAAAATATTCCTCCATATCCTAGAACAACGTAGCCTAGTGATAGATTATAAGCAAAAAATTAAGATAAATATAGAAACAAGATGGAAACAGGAAAATAACAACAAAAAGCTTATAAAAACATAACAAAATACAGAACAATGTATGCGAAACTCATTAATAAGCTTAATAAGTAAAAAAGCTAGAAACTTTAGTAAGAGTACATTGAATAGAACTATAATAACTATACAATTACATGAAATGTAACCAGAAAAAGAGAAAATGATAAGATTTCATGCATGAATGATATCATTCAGCATAGCATGCCAACTCAGTGATTTTCAGAAATAGATCAAGGGATTCTTATACAAAAGTTTCCAGCATTACAACCTGATATCCAGGTTAGTTATTTAGGGTGAATATGAAGGGGCATTTATGAGTTCACACATCTGTTAGAAAGGTAATTGGTGTCCGTTAGAGAGGATATTGTATTTGAACAAGCTCATTAGAAAGAGTGCTAGTTAGAGAGAGAACCAGCATCTAGTAGAGAGGATATGGTAACTGACTAGATTCGTTAGAGAGAGTATTGGATGTGCATCAACAATATCAAACTTACATGGCCAGGGTGTCAAATCCTTATATTCATCAGCTTGATCAACAATATCCTTAGTACTTCATCATTAGACATCATGCATGCATAGTATGTTTCATGACATAGCATGTCAAGTAGTGATTTTTAGAAAAAGAGATTAAGAGATCTATATACATGAGTTTCCAGTATTACAATCTGATATCCAGGTTAGCTATTAAGAGGTGAATACAATAAGGCACTTGTGAGTCTATACAACCCGTTAGAGAGGTAGTCCAGTGTCTGTTAGAGGGGATATAGTCATTGACCAGACTCGTTAGAGAAAGTGCTGAATGTATAACAGTAGTATCAAACTCACATGACCAAGGTGTCGAATCTCTGTATTCATCAGCTTGATCAGTATAGTAGGTACTCATACTGGTATAGAGAGATTTAAGATATAGTTTTATTACTTAGCTTTTCAGTATTTTAGATCCTAATAGTATTTTCAATAAAGCAGTTTTCAGAGAGATATTTTTGGTAAACAGGTCTAACGACTTAGATATGAGTTTTAGCATAACCAGTCATGTTTTCAACTTACTTTATATCATGACTTACACAGTATGAGAATAAGCAGAATAAAGAATTAATGGCTATAACAGTAAAATGAATTAGAACTTATCAAACAGATTGATAAGCAAGAGAAAAGATAGAACATCTGATACAAAATAAAATATATTTGTAAATCTATAGCATAAAGCATAAACAGAACAACTGATAATGACTCGTAACTAATAACGAGTACTATAGCCTGACGTATGACATACTCAAAGCAAAACATAAAAGAAAAATCAGTTAAACTTTAAAGAGATCACAAGTATCACTGATTAATGATATAATGATTAGATACAACTTCACTAAGAAATAAACTTCGTAGTAAAACGAGAAGAGAAAGTAGATAAACTCTCATGACCAGTCATGAGTAGTTTAGAAGAATAAACTTGTTAAATAAAGTTTAGAAGGATAAACTTGTTCAATAATCTTTGTAGATTATAAAGGAAGATAAGGTAGTAAAAAGAGAGAATGATAAAGTACTATTATAAAGGATCTAAATAATTAATATTATATTATATGCGTATACCTATATACGTAGTTATGGCAAGACATGAGTTAGAATCTAGATATTGAGATCCTCTGAAAGAAACCTATAAAGTAAGAAATAACATAAGCATAAATATAAAGAGTTCAGTAGAGACCCTAGAAAACTCAAAAGCACTCTAGATTTCAAAGTTTAAGAAAGAGAACAGGATAATGACTATTAGGAAGAGGACTTAGACAGTTAAGTTATAACGTTTAGAACCTACCCAAGGGTAGAGTTAGAAGATACTTACTGAGTGACTTGCTACTCATTCCCCTCAGTTTTCTTTTCTTATAGGTTAGAGCTTTGGAAGCTAAGCTGGAGCGTGAGATGGCTAGAGAGTGGGATACAATTGAGTGGGTTTTTACCTGAGATTTCAAATTTACACATACATGTATGTATCTCGTTTTTAGTAAATCACATGTTGGCTCACATGCTTTTTATTGCTTATGTATGAGATGTACAGTATTACATATATGTGTTTTTAGATACTAGTATTATTTAGTATTATAGTATGAGTTTTCTTAAGATATTGTATGATGGGTTTTAATATTCCATCACATTATAATTATAGCTTTCACATAGTGCATAGTTTTCAAAGAAGTAGTTGTCTTATAGAGATTCCTATTATATGTTATAGATGATTTGTGAAATATATATATATATATATATATATATATATATATAGAGTGAGAGAGAGAGAGAGAGAGAGAGAAAGCAGCACGGTGACATATAACATGGTTTACTACACAAATTAAGGAATATTGGTGTCACATGAAGAATACAACATCTTTAGTCATCTAAAAAGCCTATCTTGAAGTGGATTAGTAAACTCAAAATCTTAGTGTCCTCTTGCATATTATTTATTTGGTTTAATTACTTAGGCTTAGCTATTTATTGCCTTATTTTTATTGTAGTTTTGATTTACTTTCAATTTAAATTCATTGGTTTAGATAAAGTCAGGGGTGGTGCTATCTTGGTACTTGTTATCTTGGTACTTGCTTATGTAATCTCGTGGATACAACAACCTAGAATATGTACCTTATTACTTAGACCTGTTACACTTGCAAAGAAGTAAGGTTCAAAACTTAACGCATTAAGTTCTAATATGCCTTTAAATGCTTCTTATTTTATTAGTGTGAATCTTGAGGGTATATACGATAATAGTAATGTTTGCAATGGTTGTAACTTTTAAAAGTCGAAGTCATCTTGAAGTGACCTTTTCTATTTTAAGGTTAAGAGCTTGGTTCTTAGTTTATCCTATTAGCTTATAGATCTTCTTATAGAAATGTGTTGGTTTCTCCCTTTTAGAGGTTTTAGAGTAAGTGATAAAGAAATGAAAGTCACCTATAGTAGGTTTTTTTTTCAGACAAACATTCCTCTTTTATGGTGATCACAAAGTTTATTGAGAGAATATGGTCTGATTTAGGACATGAAAATGTGATTTCACATGGACAAGGAATGGTTATCCTTAAATTTAAGAGTGATATGGATATGTTTAGAGCAATAGAAGGTGGACCATGGTTTTTTAGTAGTTAACCTTTTTCATTAAAAAATGGATGAAAGATATGGCTAAGTTTGATGAGGGAGTGAAGAAAGTTACTATACGGGTGAAGATTTATAGAGTTTTGTTAGAGTATTGAAGGCTTGAAAGATTTAGTTATATTGCTAATGGGATTGAACATTATCTCAAACTCAACTTTATCACATAAGAGGGTTTTAGGCTTGATTTTGTTAAGGTAAGTATAAGAATGGACACAGATTAGACTTTCTCATAATTAATTGACCTAAGGCATCTTAATAAGAAAATGTTAGAATTGAAATTTAAATATAGTTAGAAGTTGATAAAATGTTTGACATGCAAACTTTTTGGGTATAGTGGCGATGATTGTAAAATAGGAATAATGAGGAAACAAGAATAAGAAAAGGTTAGAAGGAATTCAAAAGGTACAGGTTTCAAGAGGAGAAAGAGGGATCTTACTCAAAAAAGTTTTAGCTCATTTGATAAAAAAGTTAAATTAGGGAAACCTAGTGTTGGAATTCACCAAGGAAAGGTAAAGGAAGTCTGTTTACAACTTTGGTTAGGTTGGGAATGAAAGATACGATAGATAGTGATTTGGCCTTGATATTAATTAACGATAAAATTGAGAGGAATTTTTATCATTTGATAGAAGAATATCTACCACCTACTTTCTAACATTGGTTGGCTAGTAGAGTTGATAAGGAGACCGAGGCTCTTGATAAATATGGAAATGAGGTAGTCACGGTAATAAGGAATCTTATAAAAAAAATGAAAAAGTGCCTAATAGAAAAGAAAGATTAAAGTCTCTGATAGTGAACCAATTTGGCAAGGCTCTAAATATGGATGAAAAAAATTTAATAGAGAAAAAGGAAGGGAAATTAAATAGGAGTTAAAAGAGGAAAATGGCAAAATAGAAACACAAGTATAGAATATAAGCGGGTTTAACTCTCTTTTTAAGAAAAAAAAAGGTTAGGTTTTTTATGGATAAGAATAAGATTGATTTGGTGGCTTTATTTAAGACTAAGGTGAAGCCAACTAATTTTGAAGTTGTTAGGATTAGTATTTTGAAGCATTGGTATATCGTTCATAACCATAACTTTAGCCCAAGGGGTAGGGTTTTGGTTGCTTAGAATATAGAGAAGTTCAAGGTTATGAAAATGAAGTATAATAGTAAGTTTATCCATTATGATACTCTATATCAAATAGGTAGTTATATGTTCAAAGCCACCTTTGTTTATGGTGCCAATAATTATATTGATAGGAAAAAGCTCTAAGAGAGCATTGTTAGGATTAATGGTTTGGTTGTCGGTACACTTGGATTGTTTTGGGCTACTTGAATGTAGTTAGGAAAACTAACACACAACCAACAAGCAAGACCAACTTCAGGAAAGTTAGAAGATGGAATGGTCACACAACCCATATAAATACTCATTTGGTAAGTAACGGAAATACAAGGAAGAGAAACAAGCCTAGAGGAACATTCACTAGCTTGATTCAATCACCACCAATCTTTCTTTGTTAGAAGATTGGTTAAAAATGGAATGAAAATCCTAGAACCAAAAAAGTTGTATAGGACATTCAAGAAAAACTTGTAAGCCTTGGAAGAAAAATCTGTATATTTAAGTCAAGTTCTTTTACACAAGAGTGATCGACACTTATATATGTGTCTTACATTCAAAAATAAAAGACTAAAACGCCCTTATAATTTATAAAAAAAAATGTATAAGGGTAATAGCCTAAAAATGAGGAAAAATTATGAAAATAAGGTGTTTAGAAGCTCCATGCACGTAAAAGGCAAAAATTAGGCATTGTGATACCATGTTATAGTATATAAAATTATGTGTAAAACAAAATATGGGCACCACAATTCCATGTTATGGCATGCATATACGTGCATTAGTAGAATGTAGGCGTCGTAGTGGGCTATAGATAGTCTTCATGCGTTTCCTTACTTGTTTACACTCTTTTAAGGCTTAATTTGACATAGGTTAACTCCATCTTGGCTGGCAGATATCTTATAGTATTCAAGGTTTCAAAAGAGTGAGTAGAAGCTCCAAGCATAATAACAAAGTTACCTCAAAGTTATTACTTAGGTTAAGGAGTAGACTAGCCTTCTTCAAGTATGTGAATGGTTTAGGAATTATATTCATATTATCCTTTCCAGGTTGGTGAAGATTTGTTCATAAATCCAAGTCATTTTCTAAGTAAGGGTTAAGATCTCCTACATTAAAAGTAGTTAAAACACAACCATATTCACTTAAAAGTTTTACCTTATAAGCATTATCATTCACCTTCTCAAGGATTTCAAAGGGATCATCAACTCTTGGTTTTGCTGGAAAATCTCTCATTTCTTAAGTGTAGCCAAACCTAATGTCTAAGTTTAAAGAGCTTTGGCTTCTTATTCTTATTGACCCTTTATTTTGCATACTAATTGGCTCTCTCAATTTGTGTCTTCATAGCCTCATGCAATTTCTTCATTTGCTTGAGTTTCTATTTAACATCCCTCCTTTTTAAAGTCAAGGGGCATTGAAGTTAGCTTAATAGGACTTAAGAGATTCACACTATACACAACTTCAAAAGAAAAATATTTTGTAGTGGTACTAAGGCTCAGATTGTAACAAAATTCAACATGTGCCAATTTAAGGTCATAATCCTTTAAATGCTTGTTAACCAATGTCCTTAAGCTAGTTCCCAAAGTCCTATTAGTTACTTCAGTTTAACCATTAGTTTGGGGATAGTATGAGGTATTAAATACAAGCTTAGTCCCTCATTTTCTCCGAAGATTTCTCTAAAAATGAGTCAAGAATTTAGTGTCCTTATCTAATACAATAGTTTTAGGAATACCATGTAACTTCAAAATCTCATTGAAGAACAACTGTATAATAATAAGACATCATCACTCTTAGTATAAGGGATAAAATGTGCCATTTTCAAAAACTTATCCACAACCACCATGATTGAGTTTTTGTTCCTTGGAGTCCTAGAAAGGGCCACCATGAAGTTTATACTAAGATCT
>JAJEJH010001031.1:0-52941 GCA_026122585.1 Anacardium occidentale
GCGCATAAACTGAAATCAAGCCCCAAAAGGCTTCAAAATGACTCTTCTACCCCTGAACCCCCTCAAAACTCTTTCCTAACAAGGAAATCTCTCTTTTACCCTTAGATTCAGAACCCTAAAAGACAGTTCTACCCTTGGGCTATTACAGGCTAAAACTTGGCTGGATTAGCTGCTAAAAGTTGACTCATCTCTCTCTCAATTGATTAGGGTTAGCTGAAGAGAAAAGAAAGGGAAAATGAATCAGAAACTCGCTGAAACTGATGGAGGGAAAAATCTGACTATATATACCAACAGACATGCACGGGCATACAAAGCTAGATGCATGGGTGTGCATGGCGAGAAAGGGATGCATGGGCATGTGTCCAAAGACGCACGGTCGTGCTCCTTCCATAAGTTGCATATAAAGCCAACAAAAGACCATTCTACCCTCTTAACTCATTGAATTTGATTTCTAACTAAGAAATCTCTCATCTAACCCTGATTCAAGGCCTAGAAAGATCAATCTAGCCTCAGGATGTTACAAAGAATGTTAACCCCAAATTGAATTGAAACTCTAGAAAAGCTAATACAGGTTTTGGATTTTGACCAAATTAAAACCCTATGGAAACTAAGTTTATAAAACCCTAACCTTAGATTTGTTAGATTAAAACCCTATAAAGACTAAGTATATCGAACCTTAATCTTGGTTAAAATTACAAGCTTGACTAATTCTTACAAAGTTTAGTGTTTGTTGGTTCAATTAAGAACAAAGAGAAACACACTCTCTAAATTTATTGAAAATTCAATCTAAAAATATTATTCATAATCTTGCTTAATTGTTTTTGAAAAAGAAATACAAACTATTTATAGCTTAGGGTTTAATCCAAGTTAATTAGAGCTTGAACTTGAATTACAAAAAAAAAAAAAAAAAAAAACCTAAGTAAAATAACACTTGTTAAACAAACAATGATTTGCTATGAGTTGCAATATATCGCTTTTGGCATATGTGCCTTGTTTTCATGCTCATAGGCACTACAACACTTGATGTTATGTTATGGCAGACATCTTATGAGTGTTTCCTTTATATGTCTCCTTAGGCATGCAACGTCTTGCATGTCTTCTTATGTGTTTGTGTTGCAGCATGGCCACATCATGACCTTACGACATCAAGGCATTATGGTGCCTTCACGTGGTGTTGTGACACCCAGGGCCATTTGCAACACCCAAGGCCATGCTACTTACTAAGCCTAACTCCACTCCATTTAACATGAATTCGACTCCGTACGATCCTAAACCCTTTTGAGATTGAATAAAACAGATTCTTTAAGTTTTTTCTAGCCTAAAATATTTGATTTGTCTCCTTCAATGCTTTGATCATCAATTTATAAATAATCCTAACAAAAGCTTGCTCGATTGGGTTCACATCATTGAAGTTAAGAAATTACTTAAATAACCTTATAGATACTTTTGGGTGCTATAATTTTCTCCCTCTTAATAGAATTTTGTACTTGAATTCAATTGAACAATTTAAGAAACCTATATTGAAAATCTACTTTAATTTCCCGTTTAGCCTTTTTGACCTTGTGGTTCCTCCGTAAAACTTTGACTAGTAGAATCTACTTATGCCATTCTTTCTTAATTTTCTTGTCTAATATCATCATTGGTCGTTTCTTATAACTTAGGTTATCAGTCAACTTGACCTTCTTTGAATTCAACATATAAGAAGGATGACCAATATGCCTTAGCAATAACAACACATAGAAAATATATAAATGCGATTCATGCTCAATGGCAAAAATAATCTGTAGATTACCTTACAAACCCCCTTTAGAATCTCATATGGGCTGATAAATCAGGGAAACTTTTTTTTTTTTGTAAACCTTATAATTATTCTATAGGGAGTTATCTTGAGGAACACTTAATCTCTAACTTGAAACTTAATGTCCTTACTTCTCTTATTAATATAGCTCATTTGTCTATATTAGGTTTGTCTCATATTGCCTAATCATTTAAATATCATCAATCATCCTCTAACTGATCTTTAGCCCTAAAGTTTGAACTAAAGAATCTTTTCTCCAAACTCATCTTAATAAAAGAGGTGATTGGCACTTTCTTCCATACAAAGCCTTACAAGGTGTCATCTTAAAAGTCAATTAATAATTGTTATTATAAGAAAACTCCATCAAAGGAACTTTAACTGCTTAACTTACCTTATGATGCTAAACCTTTGTGTCTTATTTGCTCATTAGTCATGGTTGTGCACTTTTCCTATGCATTCATACACTTGTATTATTTTTCTTGCCCAAAATATGTGTTTCATGAATGTGTGCCTTCTCTAATGCACGTTTGTGTTATGTATCAAGAGCTATGTATTGGTGTGCATCTCACGATTGCATGGTTGTGTAAACCCTTTTATAGTTTCATGCCTTTTTCTCAATGCTCGATCTTATTGAACTTCTCCTTATTTCTGGCCAAGATTCATCAATCACCACCTTATCTTAACATATATCAAATATCCATTTGAAATTCACATCAAAATCAACAAAACAGTAACAAAGCTTAACCTAAACTATTCATACTTGTAGTGACCCTCGCCACAGGTCATTGCGCGCTATGGAATAAAATATAAATATATAAATACAATATACCTGTAGTGGGGATCTCTACAGTAAAAGTTGCTGCTGCTACTAAATTTAAAACATGTACGGAAGCTATAAATATAATTTACTATAATAGTAAATAAGAAATGCTGAACATGCATTGAAAATCCTATGTTCTCTTTATTTATAACACACATCCTTCGTACAGTATGTATTTACAGTATAATACAGACACATATATGAGTAAAACTGAATAAAAGCATGCAAGCCAAACATGCTAACTGTTGCCAAGCCATATCCCCAAAATCTGACAACTGTCTCACTCTCGCTTAGCCCTCTACTCACTGACCTACAAAAAGAAAACAAGAAAGAAGGGGTGAGTGATAAATTCACTCAGTAAGTGTTTCTTATCTCTTACACAAGCAGGTTTCAAGTCTTAGCTAGTTTCGTGACTCGTCATGTTATTCTCTGCCTTATTATTTTCTCATTCCACTGTTTTTTTTTATTCTGAAATATATGTCTATATTTTGTATTATACTTTCTCTTACTCTGCTCTGTTTCTCATGAAATGTTATACATGACATGAACTGTATATGCTGATATCATATGTATACTGAAAAGTCATAGACTTGCCCTTGGACATGATTTTCTGAAACTCTTTCTAATATGAAGGACACGATCCGAAGATCTTTTATATATATATATATATATATTGAAAACTTGAATTAGAAAGTATTGTATCTGAAAATATCTATAATGTTAGCTAAACTGATAAATACAGGGATTCGACACCCTAGCCGTGTGAGTTCAATCCTAAAATAAAACTATTTGTGCACGACCAGTATTCTCTCTAACGAGCTTGGTCAAAGACCTTGTGGCTTGCTAGCAACCTAATGCATCATATATATAAATGGTTGTTTCTCATATTGTTGATCTAATATCATGTCTTTTTATTCAAATAAAGAAATGAAACTGAGAGACTGAATGATACCTTTGCATATTTGAATAGTTCAATTTCATCTGAGTACAGATCAAATGCAGCATCATTCAATATGTTTCTGAATGCGTTCCAATTCAGGCTGACGCAGTTAGAGAAGCTGAGTCACCTTCCACCATGTATTTGATTTAGATTTTTCAAACCTGATATTGCTTTCAGCCTTTTGCAATTATCTGACCAAAGTTCTTCTGTTTTACTCGGAAGCTTTGGTAAAGACTGAAGCCTATTACAAAAACGTATGTTAAGGAGCTGTAACTCAGAAAGGTTCACGATGTTTGTTGGTATGCTCTTAAAATTGTTTCCTTCTAATTCTAACTCTCTGAGCAAGGACATTTGGTCAAGATTATTGGGTAACTCTATAAGACGACAGTAATTCAAGTTTAATCTCCTTAAAAGTTGCATACCTGATCGAGCTGGTAATAGCGAGCCCGTCATAGATGAAGGTATTTCTCTTATAGAAGCTCCAGGAGCTTCAAGCTCCTCCAAACTTTCTAAATATCCAATGTCTTCTGGCAATCTGTCAAGTTTCCAACAACCAGAGATACAAAGATATCTGAGAGACTTCAATTTACATATGCCGTTTGGAAGACTCACAAGGCATGAACAATTTTTTAGACTCAATCTTTCTAGACGGGATGCATTCTTAATTGATGAAGGCAACTTTTTGACTGCAGTTCCTTCTAAATTTAGCTCCTTTACATTCAGTGGAATCCCTAGAACAAACTTCACATTCGACAAACCAGAAAGATTAAGTTGTTGAAGAGATTCCAAATTACGAACACTGCTCGGAACACTTTCAAGCCTTAGACAATCCTTAAGATTCAGTTCAACTAGTCTGGAAGGCCTTTCAATGGAAGAAGATAATTCTTTTATCGCAGTCCCATCCAAACATAACCGTTCCTTATTACATGATATCCTTGGAGCAGTTTTGAGATTAAAGCAGCCTGAGAGAATAACATCTTTTAAAGACTTGGATTGAATTCCAGTTGGAAGACTGGTTAGACTTTTGCAGTCTCCTAGATTCAAATTACCAACTTTATTGAGATTCCGAGTTGGAGGAATGATCTCAACAAACTTGTACAATCTTCTAGAATCAAACACTCTAGATTTTGAGCCTCTGAGAGGTCTGGGAGTTCAAATAAATGCTTTGAGTCACTTAGATCAATGTATTTTAAATTAACAAGATCCTGTAACAGAAAAAAGTAAAAAATTATAAGGACAGATTAGAAAATCTAATATTTAAAAGGCTAAAGAACTTGTTCCCACTCATAGTTTGAGGCGGCGACAAATCTCGCTCTCTAACTTTTAAAAACCTAGTTTTCCACTCTTTGACTAAATTTAATATTAAATATAGTTGTGAACAATAACATTTCAGGGGCAATTTTATCATTTTAGGATTAAAATTTTATAAAATAATACAATAAATTTTATATAAATATAAAATATTTAAAAATTTTAAAAAAATTTAACCAATATATTATTTTTTTTTAAATTTTAAAAAATATAGCAACCACCGCCGTTGGTGTCGGTGGCAGTGGATGCCACTAACGGAGCTAGGTGGCTGTTTTCGACCACTTGGTTAGCCTTCCTGTTAAGTGAAGACGCCAGATCTGGCCGTTTCCAGATCTGGTGGAGGCGGCGAGATCTGGCCGTTTTCACAAAAAAAAAAAAAAAAAGGTCGAAAATGATTGGAAAGGGCAGACCTTATCCCACTAGCTGTTTCCGGCCTTTGTTTCTGGCGGAGGAGGCCAGATCTAGCCTCTCTTGGAACCAGGTAGCCGGTAACGACCACTTGACTCTGTTAGTGACAGCGGCGGTGAATACTTTATTTTTTAAATTTAAAAAAATTTTTTAATATGTTTTTAAAAATTTTAAATATTTTTTGAAATTATTTATATTTAAAAATTATTTTATAAATTTATTATAAAATTTTTTATTTTTTAAAAAGGTATTATAGTAATTTTATTATAAAAACTATAAAAAATGATTTCAAGGGTGATAAACTGGATTTTTAAAACTTGGAGGATGGGATGTCCCCGCCTCAAACTATGGGTGGGAATAAGTCCTTTGGCCTATTTAAAATTTATGAAAGAAAATTATCATATGAAATCGATATATACCTTAATACCAGTCCATAGTTGTTTAAGATTATTGTTACGCATCTTAAACACAACAAGGTTCCGTGGGCAAAATTTCGAAGACAGTGATCTGAAGGGATAAGAATCCCAGAAGAGACATCTCAACTCTGTCAAATCAGATTCTAGACCTTCAAAACCATGCACATTATTATATATGCCTTCTTGGTTTGATTTATACACTATCAATAATCTTAGATAATCTATCTCTGAGAAAGCATGAGGCTTTAAGTATCTCTCTGATTGTAGACATATCAAATCGTAGGCCTTGTATTTTATCAGTTCCCTATAATCAAAATCAAATAATAAGTTAACAACACAATTACTTAAAAGAATATATATATTCCTCCCAGCAGCAGCACTCCAAGCCCGTTATCACAAGAACGAATGTAAGAGGAAATATGGGAGAGTGCTCCTATTTAAGCCCAATAAATCTCCATTAGTTGATAAAATTAGATTTCATAAATTCTCCAATTACAAAAATTATCCATTTTTCCATTTTATTTAACTCTGATTCTCCCAACTATTTTTATTCTCATCTTCCGATTTTAAGAATTAAAAAGAACCAAAAACTTTTCGCCAGAATGAGAAAAAACTAGATAACTAATAGGACAAATCAGGATTCCTTGTTTGCAAACAAAGATCGTTCTGTTTTGGCCATTGTTTCCTTGATCAAGAATGGACAGGTTTTGTAATGCTTTCAAAATTGATTATAAAATCTCCTAAATTCACCCCTAATATTTCAGCCCCAAACTAACACCAAAGTCTTCAAATTCATACAAAATTTCACCCAAATCCAACACTAATTCATCACCAAGAATTGTAGGGAAATAAAGATCATTCAACACCAACAAATATAAATTAAAATGTTGTAAGAAAATAAACCTTAAGCATAAAGAATTCCTCCACCAACTTGAGGGTGAACCAATGATAAAGGAATACTTCACCACCAAAGTTCTTCCACCACCAAATTCCTTTTTGCAAGTGGAAATTTGGATAAAAGAAATATGCATTTACATGAGCCAACCAAATATCATGGAACAAAGAAAACAAAAGCTTCTCTAAATTTTCATTTTATCAAAAGTTTTTTTTACAATGAAAATGTTGCCTTTTATATGCAAGTTACAAATCATAGTTAAAATCTAACTAACTCTAGCTAACTTAAATATAATTAAAATGAAATAAAAAAACATAAAAAATACAAATTATATAAGTTTTCTAAATTTAATTAGAATGCATAATTTAAATATAAACATACTTTAAAATATTATAATTTATATGTTTGTAGTTTCATATAATTTTTCTATGATTGAATTGGTCTTGATTCGAATTTTGATTTGAGTATTCGATCTGAATAAATTATTTAAATTTGATATAAAGAGTTATTGATATTCAAATCTATGTTGAAGGTTATTTA
This sequence comes from Anacardium occidentale, assembly GCA_026122585.1. Classification (NCBI taxonomy): domain Eukaryota; kingdom Viridiplantae; phylum Streptophyta; class Magnoliopsida; order Sapindales; family Anacardiaceae; genus Anacardium; species Anacardium occidentale. Next base: position 7,129 of record JAJEJH010001031.1, read on the forward strand.
AAACTTAAAACATCAAGGATGCTTCTTTCGAGAAGTTCTTGAAGTGAAAAATCTAGGTGCCGCGGCATGCAGTGCGCACACAGGCGTGCGTTGAGGAGGCAGGGGCGTGCGCAAGATTTGCGTGCAGGACAGCGCTGCAGCGCGCAAGGAGAGCGCGCGTTATGCGCGCACTGCTCGGTTGCTTGCTGCGCAAGGCAGCGTGCTGTAGCGCGCAAGGTTGGTCCACTGGCGCGCACAGGTGCCTCTGGCGTGGGGCTTTTTGTGTGCACATTAGGGCCCTTCTTTCTTTGCTCGTTTTTGGCCCGATTCTTATCCAATTTGACTCTCATTTTTTTTATTAGCTTCGTATGGAGTCACTTGATAAATAAGGACACTTTGGATTGCCAAAAATGATGTTTATGATACTAAAGATTTATTCAAACGTGTGATTCAAACTTACGCTTGATTGTCTCATTTATCAAGATATTTTCAAAATTAACATGCTTGGTTCGAGTCCTCCATTTCAAAAGCATAATTAGTCTTCCTTAGTTGTCTTGAACTATATGAGTGCTACTTGGATAGTGATAATTCCTGTAGTCTAATTTTTTATTTTTGCAGCATAAAACAGCACTAAGGAAATTGATAGTAGATTATTGGCATATATTGGAAGGTCAAATGAGGAATGTCATAAACATCTGTCAGAAGCTTAAAAACTGAACTTGAAGCATTTTCCGAGAGAAACAGATAATCCGTGGAATACCATTCAGAATGGTCTGAGAAAGGGTATTTATAGAATATGTTGAGATTCATTTTAAATTTTATTAAATTGGGAGCTTAGAAAGAGATTTGTGCGGTTTAAATAACAGCATCAAAAATGCAAATGGTGTTCATGAAAAACCTCATCAATGAGATTACTTATTGTAATACGAGCAGAGAAACTACCGACATAAAAAATTTCTTTACATAATATTCATTCCTTCCTCCAAAGAAGCGTGAAATACATATAAATATATATATATCTAAAAATAAATAAGCTGCTTTTCATAATTTTTTCCCATAACTTTTTTTTCTATCAAGAAGAAAGAAACCTAAGACTTCTAATAATAGTTTAAAAATTAAAACGATAATCTCCTAGATATATTTTTTCAAGATTTCACAATTGATATAAAGTAAAACTAAAAGCAAATTTTTTTGGTACTTACCTTATTCTTGTTCAATACATGGTAGACATCATCATCCAGCCACAATCGACTCAGTTCACCTATTTTAATCAAGGATTTTTGTCGAACAATTTCCTTGCCCATTTCTTGTAGCAAATCATGTATTCCTATGGCTTTATCTGTAATAGTTATGAGAGCCTTATCAACAAGTACTCTTAGTTCAATACTTGAAGAGAATCTACGAACTAGATTTTCATCCCATCCTTTAAAGAAGCATGCAATATCTAAAAACAAATTATTCTCTTTGAAATCTACTCTGTCATAACTTATCTTAAGCACCGTTTGAATATCTTGATGTGGACAATTTTTTAACTTTTCTAATGTACTTTCCCATTCATGTTTTCCCCTTTCATGTAGAAATGAACCCAAGATTTTAAGAGCTAATGGCATACCTTTAGCATAATGTATTACTCTTTTTGATAGTTCCATATAATCTTCATCGGCGGGATGGTTTTGTTTGAATGCATGTTGGCTAAAAAGTTGAAAAGATTCATCACTGTATAATCCTTCAACCTCATATATGTTGGCATGATCCACTTCACAACTTACAAATACTTGTTTATCTCTTGTTGTTATAATAATTTGACTTCCTGAACCCAAGTTTTCAAGGTTTCCAATCAATTCATTTATTTGATTTATATGCATTACATCATCAAATACAAGGAGAACCTTTTTCCTTTGAAGTCTTTCTATTGTGGAAGCATGCCTTACATTAGGGTGTTCATCCCCTAATATTATAGAAAGAACTTTTTCTTGCAATTGAATTAGCTCATGTTTCTCCGATTCTTCCCTAACATTTTGAATGAAATAAGAACCTTCAAATTGACTTGAAATTTCGCTGAAGATTGCATTGGCAATAGTTGTTTTGCCTATACCACCCATGCCCCAAATTCCTACTCTGTAAACTTTTTTTGATCCACTAGATAATAGAGATGTAATTTTTTGAATCTTCATTTCTATCCCAACCAAGTTCTTGTAACTAGAAGACATATTATTTAGTCTCTTCAAAATATGTTCGACAATTTTCTCTATTCCCATTTAGGTCCGATTTGGATCCCTCCGTTGTTTCCTTTTCCTCTCGCACCTTATAAGTTTTGATTTAGGCCTACAATTGAAACATCAAATAATTAAATTTTAAAATTAATTTATAACTTATTTGGTTTTGAAAAAATTAAAGAATTTACATCAAATAATAATAGATTTCATAGCTAACATGAATCCACTACCAGAAAATATATATATAGTCATAGAGCAAGAAATTTTTTACATGACTTGTTGACCCGACTCGACAAGAAAAAAACAGATGAAAGTTAAGTTTTTTTCATACAAAATATAGTTTGGATCATCTGTTGGATCAACCCGATTTAAAACACAAATCATGTTAAAATTGATATAAAGTCAAACCAAAGTGACTAGAATGGTTTTAAAAAGAATTGACAACTATTAATAAAAAATAGTTGAATATAAATATATTTTGTATCATGATAGTATAATAGTTCATTTGTAACTTTTATATGCTTCAATCAAATAATTATTCATCCGCAATCAATGATTTGAGTTAATTATCCCTTAAAATTATATATATGTGGAATTTTATTTTATCCCTAAAAAAATTTTGAAAGGGTAATTTATAATTACAATACAAATAATATTATATTAGTAATAAATAATAGAAATATTGATTGATAGGGTGTAAACAATTTTTTTTTTAATATAATTGAAAAAAATATAATAATGCAAAAATTTTTAGAAATAAATAAAAAAGAAAAGTAGTAAGTAGTTACAACTGAAAAAATAAATATTGGTTTTAACAAATAATATCTTATCATACATCATATTTCTTATAAAAATATTGATTGATAGGGTGTATACAAATATTTTTTTTACGCAAATATTATTATATATTAAAGATTTAAAAAATATAAAAAACAATAAATTACAATTATCTTATAAAATTACAATTATTTTAAAAGAATTTCAATCCATAAATTTATTTTTTCGGTCTTTCCTTTTTCTGTTACCATTTATAAAATCAAAAATTATAATTCTATAAATTTCATAATTTGTAAGATATTTTATTATTTTTAAAACTAATAATTTTTTATTTTTAAAATTTAATGGTGTTTTTATGATATTAAAATATTATATATTTCTTATTTACCTGCCCATGCAAAATCATATTTTTGCTGATAAAGAAAATAATGTCATCAAGTTGATTGGGCTTACAAATGATATCACTAATATGGATAAAGCGGAGAAGATAGCACAATGCTCTAACTTTCACTTCTACTGAGATTTGTCTGGTTAAAATTTAATTGTAGTTTCTTCAATCTTAATTATAGTTTCACTTCTATTGAGATTTGTCCAGTTCTAAGGGCGGTCAAATTGGTGAAGACAGTCAGATCTAATCCTTTTCTATTTTGGCAGAGGGGACTAGATTTGACCACCACCTACTACTAACCATGATTGAAAAAAACTGATAGAGCCAAGACAAACCATTTTTAACTGTTTTTAGTTGCTTTTTCCGGCATGCTTTCTCCAAAAATGGGGTGATTGAATCTAACCACCCATGGATCAAGTGGCTATTTAGGGCCATCTGATTTCATTATCGAGGGCCATCGCCATCGATGACTGCGTTTAACTTTTTAAATTTTTTAAATTTTTTTAAATTTTTTAATATTTAAGTAATATTTTATATTTTTATAAAATTTATTTTATAAATTTTTATTAACAAAATAACCAAAATACCCTTCTGATTATAAAAATTTAACTGTTAATCATTAAATTTAACCGTTGACAATAGGTGGATGTTTGAGTTTTTAAATGTTAAAATGTTCGAGGATCTTAACAACTTCTTTGAGGCACCATTTAGAAGAAGCATAGTTTTTAGAGAAAATGATGATTGAAATCTTTGATGCTTCAATTGCTTTGATAACAGATGATGAAATGGAATCTCCTCTTCTAAGTTCATCATCAATGAAGGTTAGCATCCCTCTTCAACACAAACCTGCATTGATGTGGCTAGTAAACCCGTTGCGAGTGTCCTGCCCTCTGAAACTGAGAAAAACGTCGTAATTTACTTGACCATTAGAAGAAGCAGCAACCATCGAGTAGCTTGGAGCAATCAGATCTATAGGGTTTGGAAATATGTCTGCTAACGTTCACTTCAAGCTTCCTTTTTGAAATTACAGCTATATCTTAACGCATTGGAGATTATTCTTTATTGGCCAAAAAGCTCAATCCCACCCAAGGTTTCTTTAACCAACAATCTTACCACCAACTCTTAAAAAGCTAAGCACTCACCCTTGCATCAATTTCCTTCCTATTTTGTTAACATTTTTATGAAATAACCAAAATACCCTCAACCACAAAATAAATAATATTAATGTAATATTAAAATAAATTTTATTATAAAATAATGTTATATAGTATTAACATAATAAAAAATTATTAAAAAATAAAAAAAATTGGAAAAAGAGGTCATCGCCAACAACAATAGTGGCCACGAAATCCTAACCAAGTGATCAGAAATAACCATATGGTTTGATTGATGATCGAATTTGATCGCTTCAATGGTAAAGACAATCAGATTTGACTACCTTCACATATAAAAATGGTAAAAAATAGTTAATATACTTGAAATTGGTTGTTTATAGCCATCTTTGATAGCGAAGGTGGTCAAATCTGATTGTCTCTACTATTGCGACTATAGTTGTTGGCGATAACAGTTGTTTTTTTTAAATTTTTAATTATTATATTAATATTTTTTATATTAAAATTATTTTTAAACTCTATTATACAAAAATAAAACTATCTCTTTAATTATTAACATATAATAGTTGATTATTAAATTTAATAGTTAATTTTGATCAAAAATAAATATTTAATTTTTAAAATTTGATAGATAAGACTTTGACTTATATAGATTTTGGGTGGGATTAACTCTTTTGGCCTTTTTTATTTAACAAACATGTATGGATAACTCATACAGCTTTGTGGTAATTATAAATTAATTTCTCTATTTTGTCTTTATACTGACTTTTAAGCCATCGATGTGGTAATTATAAAGTTGCAATTTTTTTTTTTTTTATTGGCTTACGTGATATCCCCTGAGGTTATCTTTTATCAATTACCATCCCTTGCTTTTTAATTTTTTTCTGCTTCGAGTCGGAAAAAAACATGTTGCTGGGTCATGTGAGCTCTAAGGACTAAGAACACCCTACTTAGGAGGTACAATTCTCAAAATTGTGAATCGTACTAAAACTCCCTATTAAGGTGATTTATGTCAAGGGTCTGTGAATTGATCCATTATAGCTTGTTAAAATCTAAAGATTGTACAAAAAAATTTAAAAATTAATTTTTAGCGAGTTGACTAGGAAGGCATGTAGGGCCGCCCACAAAGGCATGATCCAAAAGACCATGGACCATGTTTCTGTTCTTGCTTTTCGATTAGCTAGCATAGCCCACAATTTCATGATCCTTGACCCGGCATAGCCCATGAGCCTAATAGGTCACGCCGAATTCGACACAACACAATCCAATCCAATCCAATCCATGGACATGTCTAAATTTGAATATATATATAAAAAAAAAACAAATAAATAAAGAGAGTATGGTGAATCAAAACCCGAAAAGAGGTTCATGGCCATGGGTAAAGCTATCCAAATAAAGATTATTTTGAAATGTTTTAGTTGTCTTTGATACTGTAGTAATAAGGAATTAATGGACATTTCCGTACATATTGCTCAAAAGTATTGACGCAACAAAGTTAGTCAACTTGGAATTATGAAAATTAGCAATAAATTAATTAATTTAGCCATTTTTTAAAATTGAAACACAAAAATATCCAAAAAAATCTTGCTTTTATGAATCTATCCAAATTTTCGTACATGACAAGACACTCGCACCATACGCAGTATGCATAGTGACAAATCATCGAGAAAATCAAATAATTTACGCGTTGTCATAATGCATTGTGTTCGTATTGACTCCAAACATGCATATTACCCTTTCATCAATTGCTTTTGTCAGTTGCGTATCTCAAAATCCCTACAATTTGGTACTTTGATTTTATTAAGCCTAAAGTAAAGATTTCTTTAAGCAAAAAATTAGTACATTAATTTCCTTAAGTCTAGAGTAGAAATTTCATTAATTTTACTTAAAATTTAGGGTGTTTTTGTGTTGAAAAAATTTGAATTTTAAAACCTTTTGATGATAATTTTGTTAATAATTTTAGATAAAATTTGTTGCTATAATAGTGCTAGAATGAATATAGATTATTTTAAAACTGATTTTGTGATTAAAAATGAAAGAAAATATGTTGCTTGATCACTACGTGTCTTGTACATGTACTTTGTGTTGAATACGCGTATTGATAAAGGTTAAGGATAAGGGGTATTTTGCCAATTTTTAAATGATATGAATTTCAATATGAAGCCAATTGTGATTTCGTAAACATCATCGTCAATCCGTGCCTTGGTGCCACAAAAATGCCTCTCAAGCCAATCAAATTTGAGCCATCCAAACAAGAAAAATAAGCTTATATGGGTTCAATCGGAGTGTTTGATGGAAATTTTGGATCCGTCCGCACAACTTTCCCAAAGGCCTTTGAATCATGCTTGAGACTTGCAAAATTCAAAAACGTCACACGAAATAGTCAAAATTCATCAAATGGCTTTATATAAAGCCAACAAAAAAAAAAAAAAAAAAAAGAAGTCAACTCAAATGAGAATCAGGCTGAAAATGCACAAAGGAAGAATTGTCGTGGCACACACGACCACATGCAAGCCTTGCACGCCTACGTTTGTTGGCTTATCGTGCAACATGTGTGTAATATCCTAAGGTTAGAATGATTTTTTTAGGCTTTGAATCGGGATTAGAAGAGTGATTTCTTCAATCAAAGATTAGTCTCAGTGAGTTAAAAGGGTAGAATAGTCCTTTTGGGGGCTTTATATACAGCTTGTGGAAGAAGCACGACCATGCATCGCTAGACACATGCCCGTGCATGTCTACTGATATATAAAGCAGCGTTTTTCCGTCGCTCATTTCATCTAGTTTCTCACCTATTTTCTTTTCCTTTCTCTTCAACTACCTAACCAAATTGAGAGAGAGATCAACCAACTTTTAGCAGCAATCCAGCCGAGATTTAGCTAAAGATAGAGAGATTGAAGCCATTAACAACTCCAAGTAAGTATCCCCTTACCTCTTTCTCTATTTCCATAGTTTATATCTCTTTGAATGAGTTTATTTAGCCATAGAAGCATGTTTTCGGTTTAAATAGTATAAGTATAAGATGATGATGATGAAATAGATGAGAAATTTAGAGGTAGAAGCATACTTAGTTCCCTTGATGCATGTATGTGTACTTAAGGGTTTAAAAATAGGTTAGACTATATTTAGTTGTAATTGATGGGAAATATATGTTTATAGTAGTGTATTTTGCATAAATATATATTAGAATAAGTTTAATTGAAGATTAATAAGAGATTTAGGTTAAGATTGGAGATGATTCTATGTATTTTAGCCATGGGTGCCACAATAGAACAGGACACACGCTTGTGCACCCGATGGATGCACGCTTGTGCAGTCTTGTTTTAATAGGGTCACAATTATGTACATGGGTGTGCACGAATGGATTTTTAATAGGGTCATGATCGTGCGCCTAAAGGGTCACAACTGTATGTGAGCAATGGAGAAGAATAAACAACATTTTCAGAAGCTAGCAAAGTTAAGCTACACGATTGGTGCATGACCTGTACACCTTTATACACACTCTTGTGTCCAATCATACATGCATATGTACTTAGTTAAAGTTTCAAAATTTTTAGAATAAACATAGATTAAGCAGTGAATCACTAATAAGAACCCAGGTTCAACAAATAATCACTAATAATAGAACATGTTAAGTATTCTAAGTTAAAATAACAAAAAGTGTAGTAGCTTAAGAACAGATAAGACAAGAAGAGAAGAAAAAAACATAGAAAATTATAGTAGATAACTCTTCAGATTAAAAATAGAGAATAGTAAGATAAAATATTCTTCCAAAATTAGTAGACCCAAACGCATATAAGTAACAGAAACTTGATAGTAGTCTAAAAACAACCTAAATAACTAACAAAATACGATCAGAAAATAGATGGAAACAAGGAAAATAGTTAAGGAAACAATATAGAAACATACAAAACATAAACTAGCAGATATTCAATAAAACTCAAAATAGCTTTCAAAGAACTTATTAACAAGCTTAATAAGTTACAAAAATAGTAAATTTAGTAAGACACACGGTGAACAAGACCCTGACAGCTATTCAGTTAAATAGAAGATAATGAGAAGAGAGAAATTAATAAGATATCATGCATGGTAAGCATTACATTACATGGTATGCTAACTCAGTGTTTTCAAAAAGGTATCAAGTAATCCACATGTATATATTTCAAAGTAGAAAGACAATGATCTAAACATCATTTTAGGGGTGAATACGAAGAGACATCTATGAGTTGCACGCTTGTTAAAGAGGGAGCCAACGCTACATTTATATACTCTGGTGTACATCTATACGCCTATTAGAGAGGGAACCAACATTAGATGCATTGGTGTGCAATTGTGCATCCGTTAAAAAAGGAGCTAGTATCAGTGCATATTGATATATGTATTACTGTGCACCAGTTATCTGATTTCAACTTATTAATCTAGTATCACAAAGTTGATGACTCATATGGATGGTTGCTGAATCCCTGTATTCACCGGTCTGTGTAGTACAGTAGGTATTTTCAAATACATAGAGTTTTCAGATATAATTTGTTATGTATTTTCAGTATCTTAGGATCTCTGAATCTTAGTAGTATTTTCAAAAAAACTAGTGTAAAAAAGATATTTTTAGTAAATAAGCCCAAAGGCCCGACTATGATTTTTAGTATCATTACATATGATTTCAGCATATTTCATATCATGTTATGCTTAGCATGAGGTTAATTAGAACAAAGAAATTATAATGTGTATCAGTAAAATGACAAAGAAATTATTAGACTTAATGATAATTAGCAGTTTAAACAAAATACGTAACATTAATGATATGATTACGTACAAAATAATAGATACGAAACAAATTATGTAAAGTATGACACAAACAGAACAAACAACGAAGGAACTAGTAAGAAAAGAAATAATAGATATTTGAACAATACAGTGTATTACTTGAACAAAAATAAAAAAGAAACTAGATAAGATGCAAAAGAAATTTATAAGTACTATTGAACACATACAATATAATCTGAACTAGCAACAGTAAGGAAACATAACTCACACTATTATGAGAAGAGGTACCCAATAAACTCTCATGACTAGTTATGAGTAATATAGTATAACAAATTTATTAGACATCCTCTAAGATAGAGAAGAAAGATGATATAGTAAGAAGAGAAAGTGATAGAATGTTAGTTTTGAGGATCTAATGATTAATACTTTCTGTATATATATATATATATATATATATATATATATATATATATATATATATATATATATATATATACACATATATAGTATGGCAGGTATGAGTTAAAGCCATGTAATACCCGCCGCCCACGGTACCTGCTGCTTTGGATATCACCGATGTTTTATTTATTTAACTGGAAATTGGGTACCCGCGACGGGAATCCTACGGAAATAAAATCCTACTGCTGCTACTGTACAATCTGAATACAAGCGGAAGCTAAAAAATACACTGAAATATACCATGAGCCCATACTGGCTTTTTCATACATATACAACTGTTCTGTACACTATTCTGTACACTGTTCTTTACATCTGAGAACATGAAAACATTTACAAGATACATACAAGACCCATCAGGTCCAAAGACTGAAAATAAAATACATGTTGGAAAATGTGTGTGGGGTCCCCTCTCGCAAGCCTCAATCCATCCACTCATCGCCAGCAGCAAACTGACCTGAAAAGGGAAGAAGAAGGAAGGGGATGAGTGATAAAGATCACCCAACAAGCATTCCTTACTTCCCTCGCCCAAGCAAGCAACAAACAACACACATACTTGGCCTCGGCCCTATCCATACATCTAATCGCTTATTGGCGCTGAAACTGATTATTCTGTTATCTGACCACTGATTACTGATTATCTGATTATTAATTAATCATAACATGATGTGAATGTCATGTCATGCTGAACTGGAACTGAGAATGACTGATGATGCATACATCTGAATAATCTATATGTACCCGAAGGTACCTGCTGTGCTGATCAGACTGATGAACACATGGATTCGACATCCTGGCCAAGTGGGCTGAACAGTCTAGCTACTGGCTAGAAAGCTGAATGAAAGTGTTGGACAATCTGACTAGTGTCAGAAAGTTGAATCCCACAGATGCCCCCTTGAGTTCACCCTAAACTGTAACCCATACATTGGATTCTGAATACTGAAAACTACTGAATTCGGATCCTCGGATTCTCTTTTAGGCTACATGTTATGCAATGTATGCTCATGCCTCATTTCTTATCTGATTTCTGGCTTATCTGATGATTATTAGTCTTCTGGATGGATTACCAAGCCTTTATAAATTATTTCTGCTCATTTCTGGAAAATCTGGCAGACGCACGGGCGTGCAAAGGGAACACACGGGCGTGCAGGAGAGACACACAATCGTGCAGGGCAAGGGCACACGGGCGTGTGCCCAGACACACGGGACCGTACCCCGATCGTGTGTCTGGCCATGCTCTCCTCTGGAAATCTGGGCTAAAATCAATGAAAAAGCTGGCACACGGCCGTGCCCCTTAGGACACACGGCCGTGCCCCTTAGGACACACGGTCGTGTGTCTGTAATCCTGGCCGTGTGCACTTCGTACACACGGGCGTGCTCCTGCGGACACACAGGCGTGTGTCTGGTTCTGCAACACGAGCACCCACCTGAACAATGCAAGAAACCCATCCAAGCACATACATTTCTCATCCAAACTGAAATTAAACTCAAACATGCATTCAAGGCACTTCAATAAACCCATATCATGCATCAATTCCATCATCCATCAATTTCTACTGAATCCACCATGGAAATATCACATTTCTCTCACTAACACACACACAAGCAAAGCAAGCATGCATTCTGGGTGGAAATCAACATACATTCATCATCTCATCATCATATATCAGCATACAAACATGACATAGCAAGCTGGAGACGGGGACGCTGTTTCCCACATCATCAAACAAGCTGGGAATGCAAAGAGAGAGTAAGAAACACTTACCTCTCACCATGGCTGCTGGAAGACTTTCTCTCAAGCTAATCTCTGGTCTCTCTAGCTGGATTGGGAGCTACTGGAAGCTGGAAATCTGTGCTAGGGCTGGGAGCTACTGAAATGGAAAGAAAACTTAGCTGAAAATGGGAACCGGGTGAGAAATGAAAACTAAATCTCCTGTCTCTCTCTTTTCTACCCACCTGCACGGGCGTGCAGGGAAAGGTGCACGGGAGTGCACCAGGGAAAATGAATATAATTCATTTCCCGCACTTCTTATGATTGAAACCTCCCTAAAGGAATCATACGAAGGCCTCTCAGCTCTAGAAAACTTACTAACTCACCCCTGAACTCTTCTAGACTCCCAATCTATTCCTGGATCTCATTTCTAACCCCAAAACTCGACCCCTAAGGGCTTTCTAAAACTTGAGATGTTACAAGCCATTTAAGAAAGAAGTTTATAGAGTATAATAGAAGTTAAGTCTATCAACTAAGATAATATGGTCAGCCAGGAAATAAAATGTTAGATAAGAAAATAGCCATATGCCATAAATAGAAACAAGAAAGGATGTTCAACTAAGATCCCAAGGGGATTTAAAAGTGTGTTAACTTATATAAACTGATAAAATAAGAAAGAGAATAGGATAATAAATATCAAAAAAGAAAAGAGAACTAAGTGAGCTAGTTCTAGATAGATCCCTTTCATGCTAAGTCATATACGTATACTCATATACGTACTTATTACGAGGTGTGAAGCAGAATAAAAGTAATAGGATGAGTTCGAAGAAAAGAGAAAACGTACGTAACTAGTTAAGGATTAAGATAAGTTTGTCAGTTCAGCTATAAGACTAGTCATAAGCTAAGTAAAGTCTATTCGACTAGACATATAAGAGAAAATAAGAAGCCAGAATAGAAAAAAGCCTAGACCTAGATTAGATGAAGCTATTAGGCTATTAGAAACTTAGTTAAATTCATCGGTACAACAGTTGATGAATTGAAAATTAGCATATGAAAATATACTAATGTGACTAGCTGCTAAGCTTATAAACTTAACTAAGATCCTGATAGCCTAATAGTTTCTTCTGACGTAGCTCTAGGCTTATCTCCATCATGACTTCTTACCTTTCTTACATGTCTAGTCAAATAGACTCTACTTAGCCTATAACTATTTTGTCTGCTAAACTAATAGACTTACCTTAGTCCTTAACTAGTTAAACAAGCTTTCTTTAATGTTCTCACTTATTTTACTATTATTTCTTCTGTTTTATGCCTCATCAAAAGTATGTATATGAGTATACGTTTATGACTTAGCAGGAAAATGGTTTTAACTGGAACTAGCTCACTAAGTTCTCTTTTCTTTATAATATTCATTATCCTACTTTCTTATCTAATTTTTGAGATCTGGAGTACTTTCAAGTTCTCTAAAGAACTTAGCTGAATTCTTTTAGGTTTCTACTTATATCGTATAATAATTTCTGGTATTTTCTATTTATCAATCATAAGTTACTTCTCTCTCTTATCTTGTGTATTCCGATTTGTAATTGTTCTATTTCTCATTTGTTGTTCTGTTATGGCTTATTCAGTCATGCATAAGGTATTCTGTACGTACTTATATTTTTTGTTATACATGTTTTGACTGTATTTACTAATTATTAGTTTGTTTGATAGTTTCTTTGTCATCTTATTGATATATATGGATATATATTATAGTTTCTTTGTTCTGCTTGCTTTTCTGCTATGTATGACATGATATGAAGTATGTTGAAATCATGTCTAATGATGTTGAAAATCATAGTTGGGCTCTTAGGCTTGTTTACTGAAAATATCTTTCTGAAAACTATTTTACTGAAAATACTGCTAGGATTCAAAGATTCTTAAATACTAAAAATACTAAATAAAATATGTATCCGAAATCTCTATGTATCTGAAGATACCTATTATGCTGTATAGACCGATGAATATAGGGATTCAACACCCTAGCCATGTGAGTTTGATATACTAACACGCGGGTAGTAACTAATTAACCGATGCGTAGCAACTGAATCTGAATTTGAAATTGAATGCTGATTACTGAAACCTAAGCTGCTAGCTGAGTATACACCAATATATGCCTATATATATAGTATGGTCATAAACCTTGATGTTAGTTCCCTTAACTGACGGGTGTGTAGAAAATCATAAGTGCGCCTTCGTATTCACCCTTGAAATGATGTCTGGATCATCGTATTTCTACTTTAAAACATATGCATGTAGATCTCTTGATCCCTTTTTCTAAAAACACTAAGTTGGCATGCTATGTCATGTAATGCATATCATGCATGATATCTTATTCTGTCATTTCTACTAATTACCTTCTGTTTAGATGTACATCAATCATACTTCTATTATGTGTATTTCTTACTATTTATATAACTTATTAAGCATAATAATAAGTTCTGCGTATACTATTCTATATGTTGTATTCTGTCACTATATCTATAAGTTTTTTATATTATATGTTTCATAACTATTTCTATTTATGCTTCTATATATCTTTATATTATTTCTGTTTCAATATTTGTATACATACATATATATATATATACATGTATGTATATATGTTTACTGTATTTGTCACTGTTTTCCTGTTTCCATCTGTTTTCTGATCATGTTCTGTTAATTACTTAGGCTGTTTCTTGACTACTGCTGAGTTTCTCTTACTTATAACTGTAAAAATGTGATTTTGGAAAAATATTTTATCTTACTATTCTTTACTTTTTGATCTGAAGAGTGCTCTACTCTAATTTTCTGTCTCTTTCTTCTTTCTCCTTATTCTTATCCTTAATTTACTGTTTCTTCTCTTATTTTACTTAGAGTACTTGATATATCTCTTATTATTAATATTTTGCTGAATAGGAACGAAAATCTCTAATTTTCACTAAGCACACGGGCGTGCACTATTGAATGCACAGGCATGCATGAAAGTGTATGGGTTGTATGCCAGTCGTGTAGCCTGGTTATACGAGCTTCTAGAATTTCTATTTATTCTTCTCTTCTACTAACGTATGACTATGACTCTCAGGCGCACAACCGTTACCCTACTATAGTCCAATCATGCATGGCTCACATACACGACCATGACCCTACTGAAACAAGACAGTAAGACTCGCTGCTGTATATACCACTGTTACTGGTTTCTGTGCTTATTTACATACTTAATAATAAATGTATTGAAAAATTGATATATACAGCAGGAATCCTATGGAAAAACTATTATATAACTAAACATGCATGTAGAACACGAAAACATTTTTATAACACAATGGTGGAAAAGAAACTCATATATATATATATATATATATATATATATATATATATATATATATATATATACATATATTGTATCAAAATACATGCATGTATTTGTACAAAGGTGCTCTAAAAAACTGCATGCATATGGGACTCCCACCAGGCTATTTGAAAATCACAAAAAATTGGAGTCCTCTCCCTTTAGCCATAGCCTTCCCCCGAGCCTCAATAGTATCTACAACACACTTGCAAGGAAGGAAGAAAGGAAAAGAGTGAGTGATAAATCACCTAGTGAGCATTTCCTATTTCCCTTAACCCAAACAAGCTACTACGCTGAATACATACCTCAACTGTTTATGTTTTCTATTATTTTTTACTCTGAATATAGCTTGTTTCTTATTTTCTGGACTGAAATAGTAATTTATGCTATGAAATAGATGTCATGGTACAGAGCCATGTTGAAACATGCTATACTGAGCATATTGAATAAAAGTGTATCTGAAACTCGATGTATCCGAAGATACCTACTATACTGATCATACTGATGAACACAGAGATTCGACATCTTGGCCACATGGGCTGAACTAGACCAGTAAAATGTTAGTAAGCTAAAATATAAACCATATCAGTTTTTAGACCAGTAAGCTGTGTTGGACCCTTGTGGATTTTGAATTGATGCAAAACATATATTAAAATATCTAACTGGTCTGTGTATGTGTTGAACATGATAAATAGGACCAAAAGTTTTTGTTTTTGTAGAATTTGCATAACACACGACTGTGTGTCAATAAAGCATGATCGTGTGTAAGCTATGAATTCAACACATACCTTGGCTGAGTCGTGTAAAGTGTCCGTGTGCAAAGAAAGTAGGACGCATGACCGTGTGTTTTTCGGGTATACGACCTTGTGCTAAGTTAAGGACGTACACTCTAGTGTATATCCAGCCACTCTCATGTAAGAAAGACCTTGCTAGATACACATTTGTGTAGCTACAACACATGCCCGTGTTACCTGGACTGATCGTGTGAAGATAGTATGAGTATCATGCATACAACCGTGTGGCCTTTTGGAATCCTAAAGAACTGAAACTTCAAGGACACATGACCGTGTGTATATGGGACACACGCTAGTGTGTGTGCACGCAATAGGAAAATATAATCATTGGAAATTGCAGAACAAAGGAAGCACGACCGTGTAAGTGAAGGACATGCCCTTACAACTTTTCAGAAGTCTCCAACGGCTCTCAAATCATCCCAACGGCTATTTCATTCCATATACTATAAATTGGGGATGATTTGAAGACTCAAGTGTTAGAGAATCAAGTATACACACTCTTATTTTTCATTCTTTAATTTTTCTCCCATTTCTCTCTCTAGAAGCAAATTTGTAAATCATTTGGGAGAAACCCTTGAGAGCTTATTGTAAATCAACCTTGTGAGGCAAATTCTTGTAATATTTCCACAAACCCTTGGGCATAATCCCGTGAAACTAGTGTGGGGTGTACTCCCTATTAAAACTAAGTTAAAAACACAATCCCTTATATCAAAACTAGTGTATAAATGTCGAAATCCCTTAAATCAAAACTATTATAACTTCGGGGTTGAAGTTAGTAGAAGAAAAATCTTCAAGCGGGGTTACTTAAAGTAGTAGATGTAGGAGGAGTGGAGAAGCTCCGAACCACTCTAAATCAACTGAGCAAATTCTATCCCTTACTCTCTTTAATTTGTATTTATTTACTTAGCCATTTTGCTTAATTGTGCTTACATAGATATATATATATATTTTGTATGCTTAAGTTGGTATAATAGGAAAAAGTTTTGAAATTAGAAAAGTTTTCTAAATAACCTATTCACCCCCTCTAGGTTATTTGCCATCGAGTTTTTAGGGTTTATCAAACTGAAATCTAACTAATCTGACCGTAGTTAGAAAGCTGAAATCCCACAGATGCCCCTTCGAGTTCATCCTTATAAACTGACCTGGATATCGGGCTCTGAATGCTGAAACTGATGCAAATGGATCCCTTGATCCTTTTTCTAAAAATACTTTGGCATGTCATGCTATGATATGCTTATAATGCATCATATTATCTTATTTCATCTTTTTCTATGCTTTACTACTGTTAGAATAAGTTTCCCCATGCTTAATGCTTTATTTTAGTTCATTTTCTTAAATATCTACTTATGCACGTGCTTGTATGCTGGGACACACGGGCATGCATAAAGATGCATGGGCCATGTACCAGTCGTGCAGCCTGGGTGTGCTAGGCTCCGGAAATTTGCTACATTTCCTGAATTAAACACATGCACGACCATAACCCTAAGATACACAGTCATGACCCTTTTGTATTACAGCCGTGAACCAATCGTGCATATAGGCGTGACCTTATAATTGCAAAGGCACATAGGTATGCATCTGCAGGCGCACGACATGCATACTACTCTATTTAGACAAGTTATACCTGAAACTTGCAAAACCCCATCCAAAACTTGGCAAATCTGCAATCATCACAATTTATTCATTTCCAGTACTTCAAACAACACATAAACACTTACCAATTTCATCAATAACACAACATCATCATCATCAATCATCCAAAACAACAATTAAACACATAATCAAACATATACACACCAAGCATGTCTATGGGAAGGAATTATCATTATAATCATTTCTTTTTCATCATATCAACATCTAATCAAGTCATATAAATCACAAAGCATGCTGGAAACACAAACATACCTCATCAATCATCAAACTCATGCTGGGAAACTAAAGAAAAAGGCAAGGAAATACTTACCTCTTACCATGGCTGCTTTAATCTCTCTCTCTACTGAATCTTCTATTCTCTTACTGGATTAAGAGCTTTCTGCTGCTGAATCACACCCCTAGGATTGGGATTCTTTAAAAATGAAAGGAAACCTTAGATATAAATGGATAAAGACGGGTGAGAAATGCTTAAAAGCCACTACCTCTCTCTTTCCTATAACTATGCATGGGAGTGCATCATAAGATGCATGGTCATGCATGAGGGAAGTTTCCCATGCTTCGCAGGAAAGAGACCTCCTAAGGAGAATCATGCGTAGGTCACACTAGCTTTGAAAACTCACTATCTTACCTCTAAACTTTTCTAACTCCGAATCTATTACTAATTCTCACATCTAACCCCAAATTCTAGCCTAAAAAGGCATTTCTAATCTTGGGATGCTATATACCTACCTCCTTATAAAAATTTCGTCCCCGAAATTACTTGAATAACTTTAAAAACCTATCCTTGATCTCAGACTCCACCTCCCAAGTGGCTTCCTCCATTCTCTGGCTTCTCCACAACACCTTTACCAAATAAATCTCTTTATTTATGAGGACCTTAACCTTGTAATCCAGAATCTGCATTGGCTTTTCTTGATAACTTAGGTCATTTACAAGATCCAAATTTGAGAATGGAAGCATATGCCACTGATCCTTAATATATTTTCTTAATTGAGAAACATGGAAGACATTATAGATTCTATCCATGCTGATTGGCAATACAAGTTTGTAGGTAACTTTTCCCACTTTCTCTAGTATTTCATATGGGCCAATAAATCTTGGGGCTAGTTTTCCCTTCTTTCTAAATCTGAGAACTTGCCTATAAGGAGCAACTCTCAGGAAAACTTTATCATACATTGAAAACATAATTTCCCTATGTTTCAAATCAGCATAACTCTTCTGTCGATCTTGGGTCTGTTTCATTCTCTACGTGATGATCTTGATTTGCTTAATCATTCTCTTAGTCGTTTCTGGACCTACTACAATCTCTAAAGAATCCCTCTCTCCAATCTCATCTCAATGAAGAAGAGACCTATACCTTTGACTATATAAAGCCTCAAATAGAGCCATCTAAATAGTTACCTGATAACTATTATTGTAGGCAAACTCCATTAAAGGAAGCAACTCTGCCTAACTGGTCTGGAAGTCCATACAATAGACTCTTAACATATCCTTCAGAATTTAATTTACTCTCTCAGTCTGGCCATCAGTCTGAGGATGGTGTGCTAAACTAAACTGTAATCTAGTCCCCACTGATCTCTACAAACCTCTCTAGAAAGTATACAAGAATCTGGAGTCTCTATCTGACATAATAGTCCCTGGATCCCCATGAAGTCTGAAAACTTTTCTAGTATATAACTGCTTTAACTAATCAGTAGTCATACCCTATCTGATAGGTAAGAAGTAAGCTAACTTACTTAATTGGTCTACTATTACCCAAATACTATCATATCCTCGCTGAACTTTAGGAAGACCAAAAATGAAATCTATGGAGATATCCTTCTATTTCTACTTAGGGATACTCAAAGGATGCAGCAAAGCTAATGGTCTTTGGTGCTCTACCTTAACCTACTGACATACTAAACATTTAAAGACGAAGTCTGCTGTGTCTTTCTTCATCCCTGACTACCAGAAACTTTTCTTGAGATCTTGATACATTTTTTTGCTACTCGGATGTGTTGAATACACTATGCCATGAGCTTCTACTAAAATCTTCTATTTCAACTTTGAACTCTATAGTACACAAACTCTGTCTCTAAATCTCAAGATCTTATCTCAAACTTCGAAGTCTAGCACTAAACCTTCTACAATCTTTTGAATCATACCCTGAGTCTAATCATCTAACATCTGACTGGCTCTAATCTCGCCAAATAAAAAGGATACAATCTAGAGTCTAGAGAAACCTGTAATCATAACCTCGATCTCCTCTTTGACAATTTTATCCTGCAACTCTCTCTGAACAAAAAGTCAAGATAAAGCCACTCTCCTGCTCAATACATAAGCTACCATATTGGCATTACCTGGGTGATACTTAATCTCCCACTTATAGTCCTTTACCAATTCCAGCCATTTTCTTTATCTCATATTCAACTCCTTCTAGGTGAAGAAGTATTTCATACTCTTATGATTTGAATAGATGCTGCACTTGACCCCATAAAGATAGTGTCTCCAAATCTTTAGGATGAAAAAAACTACAGTTAACTCCAAATCATGGGTAAAGTATCTCAACTCATGATCTCTCAATTGCCTAGAGGCATAGACAATTACTCTACCAGACTGTATCAAAACAACACCAATCCTCTAATAGGAAGTGTCTGTATAGATGTCAGACTCTACTTCTTCCTAAGGTAGTACCAACACTAGGGTGCTAAAATGTATGTTGATGTTAATATCATTGCATTACAGATGAATTACTATAAAAGAATTTGTTGAAATGCATATTATTTAATGTGGAAGTCAAATTTCCAAGTAAAATTTATACTCCAATTTGGTTAGTAAAATTATGTATCGTATCAAAAACCTTTTTTTTTTTTTTAAGGATACATTTTTTTAAATATTTATAACACAATCGATGCTAAGGATGTTTTAGAAATTTTGGTCAAGATTAATATTCAATGATTAAGTCACATACTACGCAGTCTATGATTGAAAAAATATTAGATTGTAACTGTATGAGTACTTTTAATAAGAAGTTAGATGCTAGATGTGATTAAATGTGTCACAAATTATTATTAGTTTTTTGTTTAGAAAAATAGAAAAGTTCAAAAAATTTGAACGATCTTTTTACTAGGAAAAAATTAGAGAACTCCTGACCTCTTTGCGTGGCTATCATTTTCTTCCTTTAACATGCTTATCTAAATTGACCCCACTTACACCTGAACCCTATTACAACCCTGAATAAAATCATCTAATTTGTGTCTTGTACTTGACCTAAATAATGGAGACTGAATGAAAGAGCAAGCCTATGGTAGGAACTTATTATGAATAGAATGCGAGTCACTATAATAGGAAAGGTTTTTAATGGTGTTTATTGAGGTTTTTACTAGCGTTTTAAAATGTCAAAGTTGAAGTTACCAGTGTTCTATGAAACGTTAGTAATTCGTGCGTCAGTAAAGGTTTTATCAGCAATTCTTGACACATCGGTAAAACCTAAGATAAATGTCGCTGTTAACCTAACTTACAGTAGTGTTTTCTAAGGCTTTTACCTACTTTTCAAAACGCCAGTAAAAACCCTCTTGCCACCAGCCTTTTTTCCTGTTATTTTTTTGGGCGTATGGTACCACTAGTTTGGGAGACCTATAGTGGCGTTTTTCGGGGTTTTAGCAGCGTTTTTAATTTTTCTCGCCACGACCTATATCGACAGGTTTTTAAAATTGCAACGTTTTTCCCTGGTTTATAGTGGTGTTTTTGTTGGTTTTTTTTTTTAGTGACGTTTTCGCTGCGACAATTCTTTTTACACTTTTTAGTTCCTTTTAATTATATTTATTATACTTTTCCTATAAATAGTAAGCAATATAATATTTTTAATAATACAAAACCAAAAAAAATAAAATTTACCACAACATTTGAAGTCAATAAAACATTTACAAGCACATACAAATAAATTCACGAATTCATTAATGAAATATTCGATAAAAGTATTATCATAATATGTAATGTAAACATATATAATAGTCAATCACCATATAAAGTCGAAATTTTTACATTAACTGTCATGGAGTTTGTTTAGAGAACTAGAGCCAAAACTTTGACATTATGCCCTAGGAAAAAAATGAAAGATGTAAGAAAAATGAAACACAAAAATAATAAACAATGTCTATGAATGATCACTCAATGTAGAATAAATCACAAAAGTAAAATTAACTAGACAATACTGAATTGTAACACCAAAAGAAACCACAAATATATGAACTACGTGGTTAAAAGTCATGTTGTGTGCAAATAAATGTCTCAACAATGTATAGGAAAAAAAAGTACAAAATATCCTAATGTCAAATCTAGAAAGGAGAATTCAATCCAACTATATTATCCACAAAGATCCAACCTAGCAACAATATATTCATCTGCACCATAAGAAAGATAATTTAGATGTAAGGACAAAATTAGCTCATTGTGTGCTTCAAACATATGCAAGCACAATAATAAATAATTAAGAAAGGAATATAGCTAGCAGAAGATAATTATGATGGAAAAACTTAAGTCTTAAACCTATGTATCAGATCCCTATTTATCTTAAAATGCCAACTTACTTTTTTAGCATTAAGATAACTATACATGCTAACAACTTGTTTAAGACATATAAGGAAGTCAAATTGATTCAAAATGAAAAAACAACACAACAACCATTAGAAATGTAAGACTCGTTGCCATGCATACCACTGCTACTAATCAATTTCTTTACTTTTATTAATATACTGAAAATTTGGGTATACGCGACAGGAATCCTATGAAAAGAAAGCTGCTACTATACAAATATACATGTATACGGAAGCTGAAAACTTTAAAATACAATGGTAGCTAAAACAAACTTTACATATAAATGAACATTACTGTACATTGCATCTGAGTACATACATATTTACAATTAACCCCACCAGGCCAACTGAATACTAACTAGACCCTTCTCTCATCAGCCCTGGTCCACCCACTCCTCACCAGTACCAAACATACCTGCAATAAAGAAAGGAAGGAAGGAAAAAGAATGAGTGATAAAATCACCCAGTAAACATTCCCTAGTTCCCTCAACCCAAACAAACATTCAAAAGAAATACTCACCTGGCTTTGGCCTAAATATTCATATATAATGCTTGCTCATAAATCTAAATATCGTTTATTCTGTTCTCTTACTTGCATTAATAATTAATGCTATGAAATGGGTGTCGTGTCATGCTGACACATACTAAATATGCATGCATTTGAATCTCTATATGTATCTGAAGAGCTAATCAGACTGATGAACATAGGCATTCGGTATCTTGGCCATGTGGGCTAAACAGTCTAGCGAAATGCTAGAAAATTAAAAATAACATATTAGTCCTTAGAAGGCTGAAATCCCACGATGCCTCCTCGAGTTCACCAAAACAACTAACCTAAATATCAGGTTCTAAATGCTGAAATCCCACAGATGTCTTAGCATGTCATGCTATGTAATGCTCATGCTGCATTATTTTATCTCATTTTATCCTCATCTACTGCTTTATCGCTATTAGAATGGATTCCTATGCATTATGCTTCATTTATCATTCATTCTCAAATTTAATACATGAGCACGAGCGTGCTTGGCAAGGCATACAGGCGTGCAAGGCAAACACACGGGTGTGTAAGGCAAAGGCACACAGGCGTGTGTGAAGACACATGGGACCGTGCATCAACCATGCAGCTGGGCATGCTAGCTTCTGGAATTTTTACGCTTTTCATGAAATAAACACACACACGACTATGTCCCTAGGGTAGACGATCATGTCCCCTTGTAAATTAGTAGTACGTACGTCGTGCATATGACTGTGTCCCTATAAAAACAAAGGCACATGGGCATGCACCTGCGAGCACACGGGCATGTGTCCTGCTCTGTATCAACAACACTTGCCTAAAACTTACAAGATTCCACACCAAAGATCAATTAATCAATCTGAAATTAATCACAAACATGCATTTCTACCACTTCAATAACACCAAAACACACTTCAATTTCATCCATAACATATCACATCGCAATCCACCATTAAAACATCCATTCTCTTACATATTCATACACATACATACACAAACATGTTTTCTTGGGTAGAAATCATCATCTTAAGCATTTTCTTTTTATCATGTCAACACTTAATCACATTCACATCAATCCTAAGCATGCTGAGAACACAACACAAGCACAGAATATCACATACACGCTGGGAAACGCAAGAAAGAGATAAAGAAACACTTACCTCTTGCCATGGTTGCTGGAATCACTTTCTATCTAATTTATTTCTTCTCTAGTTGGATTGGGAGCTGCTGGCCACTAATCTCAACTCTAGGATTGGGAATCTCTGAAAACAAAAAGAAACTTTGCTGAAAATGGGATAAAAGCGGGTGAGAAAAGTCTAAAAACTCACCATCTCCCTTTTGCATCAAACCTACACCAGTAGCCTAAGGTGTGTGGGAGTGCACAAGGGAAAATGAAGACTCTTTATTTCCCACGTTTCACATGAAGGAAACCTCCCAAGGAGAATCATGCACAAGCCATACTAGCTCTGGAAACTTACTATCTCACCCCTAAACTCTTCTAACTCCTAATCTATTGTTATTTCTCACATTTAACCCCCAAATTCTACCCTAAAAAGGCATTTCTAATCTTGGGATGCTACAAAAAATTTTCTTATGACAAATTGCATTACTAAACTTCTCCAACAAGAGCTCATGAGAATACGCAATTAATTAAGTTGGATAAAACCACATGGATTTCAAAAAACAAATAAACTAAACTCACACCCACAAACTAATTCTTCAATTTCCATTAACAATTCAATATGTCAAATATAGTTTTTAGGCTCTACATAGCTTACATCTATCATTATGCATTCATAAACCACAATCTCTATTCAAGATGCATAAACCAACTCAACAATATCATGTTTTGTCATACAATAATTTCCACACGTCATAATCACATACAAACCAGGCCTCCAATCGATTGGATTTCATAAATATGTATTTTTAATAGACAAAAAACATTTAACATGATCTCATATGGATGCAAATACAAACTTATTAGTTTTCATCTGAAAAGTGATAGCTATTTGATGGATGAGATACCTATGACACACAAATGAATAAACCATCTATATTAATTTTGAATTAATTACTTTATTTGAAGAAATTTATTATATGAACATATGCTACGTACGTTACCTCTCCGTTAGGTTATTGGTTATTTTTAGATGGTGGTATACCCAATGAGGTATAAATCTTGGACAATTGAGATCTAACTGTATTCATATTATTACTATAATCTTCTTATAGTGTTTTCAGTTGCTTTTCCAATTCTTTTATTCTTTCGATGGCGTTATTATTCACACTTGAAGATAGGGCTAGATACGAAGCGAACAGGTTCGGGCTTGTTTGTGAGCTCATTTCATTCGATCACAAAATGAGTTAAGCATACCTCAAACTGAACATGAATATGAGCTTACGTGATTTTGTTCGGTGAAAATGAATAGGAACCCAAACTCGGTGGTACGAACTATTCGATTAAAACGAACCATTCGTGCAGTTCCAGAAATGTTACCGTTTTGTGTAATGGAAAAATGGCACTGTTTTATTTAAAGACAAAACGACGTCGTTTTATCTTTAAATAAACCCACTCGTGCTTTTCTTCCAATCTTCCAGTTCCAGTCCAGAACCAGAATTTCTTCTATCCTCTCCTCTCTCTCAAAAATCCAATGTCGACGATGAGGCGCACACACCTGTTCAACCAGTCCTGTTCGTTTCCCTCCTTGTGTCCGCTTCGTCTCAGTTGTAATCCAGTTGTAGCCGTGTGCTTAGTAACCGCAACGAAGAAGCTGTGGTTACGGTTAGGTTATCAATTTAATTTAAGGCATTTTAAATTTAATTTGGGAATTATTAATTTCAGTTGATTGCAGATGTTTCTGTAATTAATCTCATAGACTATGATTCTTTTTTGAAGTTTTGAGTTGATTGGAGATGTTTCTGATTCAGCTAATGTAAATAGTTCTGCAATTTTAACTTTGAAAATAATGTAGCACGTGAGATTGGGATTTGCGTTATGCTAAAAGAAAATGTTGTAAAAAAGTCTTCATACAGTGAACATGCATGAAATCACAAATGGATTGGTCTTCATATAGTGAAATTGCAGAAGCAATGTTCACATAAAAACTTCGGTCAATAGCCATTCACTTAGGGTCCATAGAAAGTATGAAAGCATATATATAAGGCATGATCTAACCGTGAAACAAAAGACATTGTCAAAAAGTATAGCAACTACTGATGCAAAAGCATAGAAAGATAATCCATGGCAGCTCTACATACCATAACTTCCTTAGCCAAACTTAGCCACACTTAGCTACACCCCGTCACTATCCTTTTAGCATTCCGCAATATCCATCTTCTAGTCAGCCTTCTATTTAAAGAAGTCAGTCTGTCTCATCCAACAAATAACACTTATTTTTATCTCGCACCCTCTTCCCGCCTTACTTGGCTTATAAGAGCTAGTGAATCTAAAATAATTAATTAATTACAAATCAAAACACAAGTTTTTTTTTTTTTTTTTTTTTAGGGACCATATATATCAATATTCCTAGATCATACCTTTCGTTCCACTTCTAGTTCTTGTGTTAATAGGAGTGGGACTTCCAACTGTGGAGTTCCAAAGTTAGCAGCTTCCCCACAATTGAAACCTAGATCGAAGAAAGAACAACTTTAATAACCAGTGAACTAATGAAGATGAAGATAGGGAAAAGTGGAGATTAAAGGGAAATTCTTACAAAGCAATTTTACAAGATTATGTAGAAAACAGTGCATATAACGTTCAAAATTCTATGGGCAACAGAGATTTTTCCAAATGCAGTCATATATGAGCAGCATATGATAAACAGAACAATATATTTAAACATGAGTGAGTAAATACGCCAAGGGTGTTTTTAGGAGGCTGTGGAATTTGATGTAGATAAACAAAAGTGAGGTTAAATAAAGCTTGAAAAACCATGCAAACTTTTAATGTTATTATTTAAGAATAAGTGAGAGGGAGGAGGAAATGGTTTATAGGTTTTGCAGTCCAAATCTTTGTACATTTGTCAAGATCCTAGAGATTAACTTCAACACCCTTCCTGAATTTTTATATTTTTGAAAAAAAAAAAATACAAATGAGCTTGTCTATTATATGCCAATAAAAAATGAAGAAGAATCCTTAAGCATATTGCAAATCTCCTCAACATGAAAGCACTTACCCCCCAAATAAGGCATAATTTTCATTTTTGTCCACTTTAGAACATAAGATAGTACTAGAAGCACATACATTCTAGGATTTGAAAGAACTACCATAGGAAGACTCTTCTGGTAAGTTTCTAATTTCAATGGACCTCATGTTAGCATTTCCTTTTGTTGTACATTGATGTTAGAATGGTGTAATTAATCCGTGAACTTTGATCATGTTTGACAATTTTAGAATGTTTTGTGACTGTGTTAGGTTTGGTTATTGTTTCCAAACCTCAAGCAGAGATTGAGAGGAATTTGAGTTTCTCCATTTTTTTTTTTTTGCGATTTTTAACATTTTGTGGCTCACCTTTACATTGCATTCACAACTTCTTATTGACCATTATTTTTATAATTATTTGCAATTTCAATTGGTAAGTATGTTATCAATAATGTAGTTTTTTTAAATGAGTTTATTGTTTCTAATTTGCAATTGCAAGTGTTTTTGCATGTAGCAGTGACGCTATCGACTGGCATTAACACCTTGAAATCTAGTTCTCGTTTTGCATTGATTTGAGTAAGTTTTTTGACTAACATATAATTTCTGCTTTTATTTTAATAGCTTTATCCAAATAAATTATATTAAGCAAAATTAATTCAAATATACGAATGTTAGTATGGCTAAACAATATAGTTAAGATCCAACCAATAACTATTTCCTTAACTCTTTTACAGATTATGGACCGACGAAAAATGTTGAGGCCATTGGAACCAGCTGAACCTACACCTAAACGAAGCCATTTTCCATATGATAATATTGAAGTGGACATGACGGTTGTTGAAAATTTTGACCTGTCTGATTCTAACGAAGAATATCAACAGGGGGTGTCAGTGTTGAGCAAACACCAGTAACTCTCTCCTCTCCCCCCGCCACCGTTATCCTGAATACCAAAAAACGGAAGACATCGATTGTTTGGGAATGTTTTCCTGAGGAGAAGATAGTTACAGGAGGAGATGTACAGTATGCAGTTTGTAAGTTCTGTGAGAAGAAATTGAAGCTTCAATCAACACATACAACTACATATCTAACGAGACACATGGAACAATGTCTTCCAAGAAAGCAAGCATTGGGGAAGGAGACACTCCCCAAGGGGCAAACAATATTAGGGTTCACGCCTATTGAATCTCATGGGAGTGCATCTATAACCAGCGTACCATTTCTAAAAATAAGCGGGAAATATGAGCACACTAAGGTAAGCAAACATTTTATTTGGGATATTTAATTAACATATTGAAAATTGTAATTTATGTTTGCAGGTTAGAGAGACATTCGCACATTTCATTCTTAATGCTGAGTTGCCCTTCAATGTCATTAAGAATCCAGGGTTTAATTTCTTTTGCTCAATCCTACAACCGTTATATGAAAAAGTTAGACGAAAACAAGCAAAGGCCGATTGTGAACGGGTCGTTCAAGTAGAAGCTATGAAAATTAAGAAATAGCTAGACTGCCACCATAGAATTAGTTTGACAACTGACTTATGGAAGTCGGATGCGTAAAATTTGGAGTACATGGTTGTAACTGCACATTGGGCAAAAAAAAAAAAAAAAAAACACGTGGATAGGCAGAAACATTGCAGCAGCATTTGTATAGTTGTTTCACTGAATGAGGCATACAGAAAAAGGTCTAACACATTCTAACTTCATACTTACCTATTATTTTTTTTGTTTTATAATTATTTGTTTGTGTGTGGTTCTTTTATTAAATTCGTAGGTGCACACCATCACCGTTGACAATGCCACAACCAATAATGCATGTCTAAGGTCGTTGAAAGAGGATTTTGACATGGAGCCGTCATTAGTGGCTGGTGGTCGACTCTTCCAAGTTCGCTGCATGACCCACATTGTCAACTTCTTGTACATGATGCCGTGAGAGTCATCGGCAATATCATTGACAAAATAAGAGATGGTGTCAAATATATACGGGCTAGCGTGTAAGACACCTTAGAAGGGTATTACTGTTCACTGCTTTATATACTATAATAATAAATAAATAAAGAAAATAAGGTCAATAATACCCAACCGAAATGCCTAAACTGAACGAATATATCGCAACAGAAAAACCTGTGGTAAAAATGTATACATACACATATACATGCCCAAATAAAAACTTTCATATATTAAAATATTCGCGGAATGAGTGAAATAAAACATGTTCTATTACATGCAATTAAAACTGAATAAGCATGCAAACCGAAGCATGCTACAAAACTGAAGCAACTGGATCCCAGATAGCAGCCAACTCCTCCTCCCAGCCCCCAACACTTACCTACAAGAGAAAAGAAAGTAGGGAGTGAGTGATAAATTCATCCAGTAAGCACTTCCTAACTCTGACCCTAAACCAATCCTTCTCGAAGGATTGCCACATCATCTCAACACAGAACAGACTTAATCTGGCATTCACGCTCTTTACTGACTGGATACTACCTCATACCGGGTCGTAAAATACGTATATGAGTATACGTAAACAACCTATAATGAAGAGAAATCCGAGCGGTTGAACTCGACTCACAAGTCTCTCGTTCTGATACTCATTATCTTTACTGTTCTGCTCTGTTACTTGCTTTCTGAAATTCACGTGTCATTACGTGGCTTTTCATGTTCTAATATTCTGCTGTTCGTGTCTTTTACACGTTATTTCATATTCTGTTCATTTACTGTTTCTTACTATCTTATCATTCTCTGAATGATATGCACTGTATATGTCATGTAAAGATGACATGCTATAAACATGCTGAAAACATAACTATTCCTGGGCTTGTATATTGAAAATAGTTTTTTGAAAACTGTTTATTGAAAACTATACTGTTATATCCTGGGATCCCATATCTGTAAATCATATAAAAGCTTTATCTGAAAGCTATACTGAAAACTGTGTACCTTGGGGTACATGCTATGCTGAAAACTGTGCTGTGCAGACTGAAGAATACAAGGATTCGGCACCCTGGCCATGTGAGTTTCCTATGCAAACACGCGTCATAAACTGTATGGGTCATGTGATGCCTCAGGCTTTGGCCTGTAAACTGATCTGAACTGAACTGAGCGCCTCGCGCTATAACTGCATCTGATCCTGGGATCAGGAAACCTAAATCTGCTAGCTGAGCAACCCGACACATGCTAATACATAGGGCTAGTAATGAGCATATAGCTCCTGGTGCCTCGGGCGCTGAAACTCACAAGTGCCCCCTCGTATTCACCTTGAAATCTATGTTTTTCAACTGACAACATGAATTCGGATCCTTAGATCCATTTTTGAAAACATTGAATGGCATGCCATGTTATGCTGTATGTATGATGCATCATGTATTCTTATTTGAGCTCATTTTACTGTTTTCTATCACTTGGATAGGGTTTACTGTGCATATTTATCATTTTAAGCTTATTTTTCTCTTTTCTGCCTAATGCACGGGCGTACGTGTCTAGTGCACGGGCGTGCATGAACGTGTACGGGACCATGAGCAAGTCGTGCATGGGGTCATACACGGCTCTAGATTTTCATGCATTTTTCTCATTTTCTCTTGGTGTACGGGCGTGCATTAGTAATGCACGGTCGTGACCCTACAAATTAGGGCCCGCACGGCTACGTGAACACGACCATGACTATGCAGATAATGCAGTGTGCACGGGCGTGCAATATGAGTACACGGGCATGCGTCCTGCTCTGTATTTGTGTAACCCTTTGGAATCAACTCGATTCCCAACCAAATCACATACCAAACTCAAATTAAACATTTCCCACATGCAAAACACTTCATATAAGCATAATAGCCCTTTCAACAACTTCAAATCCCAAGCAAGTCATCCAATCCATGGCATAAACATACATATACACATATTCTCACACATAACATGTATATAAGCATCAATCATCAACATAATCATCTCAAATCATCATATATGCAATAAAGCATCATAAACATGTTGAAATCGAACGCATCTCAACCAAAACATGCTTCAAACATACTCAAAACATAAGGGAAAGAGGTAAGAAGCACCTACCTCTTGACATGCTTTCTCTCTCAAGAAAATCGAAGGCTCAAGCTGGATTGGATGGTCCTGGAAGCTGCTCTTCCTTCCTAGGGTTGATCTCCTCTGAAATTGAAAGGAAAACTTTGGGTGAAAATGGTTTTGGAAATGGATAAGCGTGACTTAAAACCAAGGCAGCTGGAATTTAACACATGCACGGGCGTGCACCTTTCATGCACGGTCATGCATCCCGGGAAAATTACAAAAATGTCATTTTCCCGCGATCACATGCAAATCCTCCCAATCGAATCCATGTGTAAGCCACCAAACTCTACAAAAAGCTCTACTTCACCCCAAAACTTTCCCACAACCCTAGAATTCATAAAATTCTCAATCTCACCCTAGATTAGAAGCCTAAAAGACCAAACTAACCCTGAGATTTTACATAGCGAGGCGAGACAGAAAGCCTTCGTATGTATTTGTCAAATATGTGGAGTACAACAGAGAAAATTAATTCTAGATTATCCAACTCGATGGAACAACACATACCAAATGTTGAGGGTTGCTCTGGGTTTCCAAGAAGTTTTCCTACGGTACGCTTGTAATGATGGAGCATTCTTGGAATTTTATCCTGTTTCACATGAGTGGGATAGCGTAGATTGTATATGCGATTTTTTGAGCATATTCAATGATGTTACGGAGAGAGTTTCAGAGACTCAGTACCCCACGACAAATTTGTATTTCCTTGAGGTTTTTAGGATAAAGAAAATATTGAGGGATAGAGAGTTTGACTCCAATTCTGATGTGGCTCTCATGGTGACAAGCATAAAAAATAAATTTGAAAAATATTGGGGACATGTGAACTTGCTTATGTCACTTGCCAACACACTCGATCTGAGGTAAGTTTCATGAACTTCTACATTAAGCTATTCTAACTTTTCTAATGATTGATTTATACTTTTATTGTAGGTTTAAATTTGACTTTATACAATATGCTCTCCCATTGATATATGGTGAGTGTGAAGCGATCGAGGAGATCAATAATGTCTAAAAAACACTTCACGACTTATATGAAGAATACAAGGACATTATTCCTCAGGAAGATCCAACTGTTATTCCCTACACTCAGTCAAACGCACATATGGGTAAGGTTATTTAATAAATTGTAATGTCTTTCAGACTATATACTTTCCACATATATAATTATTTTGACATTATTATTAAATAACCATTCCAGGAAGTGGGACACCATTGACCTCTAGTGGTAGTAAAAAGACCAAATCATCAACACCACGTCAGCAAATTCCATCATGGGAGGACTAGCGTCAAGAGAAGATGAAGATGAAGTAAGTTGTGTCTGATAAATCAGAATTGGATATATATATATATATATTGAGGACAGATTTGAAGAACCTTCAAGAAATTTCAATGTTGGTAGTAAGGCTATTGACCTATATAGGGCATCTCTATCACCAAAAAATGTCAGTATACTTATGTGTGGTACTGATTGGATCAGGCTCATGCATCACATGTCAAGACCCACTAAGGTATGTCACATTTTAATAACTTCTTATCTAGCTGGTTAATTTATATTATGATTTTTATCGCTTAATTGAGTAATAACAACTTCTTTTAATTTATCTTCAATTATTGTAGAATGAGAATGAGAATGAGATTCAGATTGATAAGGTTTGCTTGGTGGAGGATTGATGGTTTGTTTGGTGCTGTTTCTACATTGACTTATTTTTGTAATATCATTTCAACATTTGCACTTATAAAAATTCTTTTAAGTTAAGCTCTGATGTAAATCATTATGATAGTTATTATGGTAAATATTAGTTTTCTTATTACTTTCCATGCCTTATTACTTTGAATTTTGTTGCTTTTAAATCTTATGGTAAAATTTGATGGAGATGTCTATATGACCGATACTCATCCTGATGAAGCTGATCGTGACACTTCAATGAAGTCTAATGGTATCTCTTTGTATGATGAGATTTCTGATGATACTTTAAAGAACTTTAAGGGAGAGGGTCAAAGAAATGAATACTTGATCAATCTTATTGATTCAATAGGGCATGTTGATCGACTTTTCTTCTGAAGTTACAACATTGTCATTAGTAGAAAGAGACTTTCCTTCCTTCAATTTTGTTTGTTATGCATTTATGCTTATTGTGGTGTGATAAATTTTGTTAAGTAGTGCTATAGAAGAAAATAAATGGCCTTATGATGGTTTCATTATAAGAAAAAGTTGAAACAAATGAAAAATCGATCAATTTGCAAATTATGTGCATCTACAGCTATGCAAGTTGCTGCCAAACGAACATGTTCATTCGTTACTCACAACGAACATGTTCATTCATAGCAACAGTATCAAACTTTATGAATGAACACGTTCGCTCATGGGTCAGACGAACGTGAAGCGTGAACTCTTTAGCGTAACTGTTCGTCAAACATGAGCCGAACACAGATATTTGAGAAGCCCAAACGAAGCAAGCCTGACCAAGCTCGTGTTCAGGCTCGATTTGCTTCGTATCCAACCCTACCTAAAGGGTTGCCTGAGTGGTGAGATATTGATGCCGATACCTTATACATGCTGGGAGTGGGACCTAATCCTAATCCACGCACTCGACCACGTCTCTCTAATCCTATCATTTGAGCATATGCATTATCTTTCATCTTAGGAAAACTTGTATTTGATTCTTGGATAGAACTCTATAACTCTTTATTTTCTCTTGGATAAGTTCTGAAACGAAGTATAAAAAACAATGTCTTATTAATTTCATTTGTCATAAACGCAAAAAAAGTTACATAAACTAAACTTACAATTGCATGTGCTATAATAGCCCGAGGGTAGAACTGTTATTTTAGGTTCTAAATCCAAGGTAAAAGAGAGATTTCCTTGATAAAAAGAGTTTTGAGAGGGTTCAGAGGTAGAAGAGTCTTTCAGAAGCCTTCTATGGCTTGTACATGGATATTCTGGGAGAATATTCCATGTATGACATGAAAGAAAGTGGAAATTGAGATTTCCTCTGCGCACACGACCGTGTGCCTAGCACACACGACTATGTGTCTTGCCATTTAGCCATATATTCTTTTATTTGTTTCAATTACGCAGTTCCCAACTTGTTTTATTTTCTCCTTTTTCTTCCTTCAGTTCTAATGAACCCTAAGGTGATTGAAAAAGATCCCTCAGTAGCCCAACTTCAAATTAGAGATCCAAAAGCTTTCAAAGAGAGAGGTCTAGCATTCATGGCAAGAGGTAAGTGTTTCCTTACCTCTTTCACTTTGTTCCATAGCATGCCTTGCTGTTTTGAGTTGTGAATAACCATTTTGTGCTTGTTTGAAGTGTTATCAGCATGCTTAAGCTTTGAGATGATAAATTATTGGTTGATTGAGTGGCTAATGGTATGTTTATATGTGTATTTCCTTGTATACATGAGTTGTATGCTTTATTTATGATATGTGGCATGATTGAGATGATGATATGATGCTTATGTGTATGCTAGCAGCAGCCTTGAGTGTGTATTATTATTTGGTTTGAAGTTGGATAAGATTGGAGTGGGATTTTTGGGTTTTCAGAAGTAATCTATAGAATCTGGGTTGAGCACAGACCGTGTACCCGAAGATGCACACCCGTGTGGCCCTATTTCTACATGAACACGACCTTGTATGGCACCCATATATGTATAAAAATCTAGACACATGCTCGTGTACCCGAGTGCACACGTTTGTATGTCTAGTCCTAATTTTACACGTCCGTGTAAGCAGGACACGGGAGTGTTATGAGGCAATTACACACCCGTGCAGTATGAGACACGATCTTGTGCTTTGTATGCACGCCTGTGTGTTCGCACCACATGCCCGTGTGACCAGCCAAGTTTTGATTAAATGAATCTAGAAGCTAGCACCCCTGAGAACATAAGTTGCACACGGTCCTATGTGCATTCACACACACCCGTACGTATAGAGACACACGTCCATGCACTTTATATAATGTAGAAAAAGAATTTTAAAAAGAAGTTAAGCCACTCTAGGCCATTTTTAAGCGCACAAAACTTAGTCATAAGAGAATATAACAATATATCACGCATGATTATCAACATAGATCACGACATGCCATATTAGATGATTTTTCAGAAATAGATCTAAAAGATCTAATAGTATGATTTTAAAGTATAAGTATATGATGTTCCAAACATCAGTTAGGGGTAGATACAAAGGGGCACCTGTGAGTTTGCATACTCGTTAGAAAGGGAAACCAGCATCCGTTGGAGAGGACATGGTCATTAACCAAGCTCGTTAAAGAGAGTGCTAGTTGTGTATCAGTAGATTCAGTAGGATTTGAGCCCACATGGTTAGGATGTCGAATCCCTATATTCATCATCTGACCAGCATAGTAGATATTTTCAGATACAAAACTTTCTAATACAGTTTTTAGCTTATACTATATGTATATATTCAAGATCTTCGGATCACAACTTTTATTATCAGAAAGAGTTTTCAGAAAAGAACTTTTTTCAGAAAATCAAGCCCAAGGGCAAGTTTTATGATTTTACAGCATACACATGACATCAGCATATACATTTCTTGTCATGTACAACATATCATGAGAAACAGAGCAGAATAAGACAAAGAATAATACAAAATATAGATACACTTCAGAATATAAAGAGAATATGAAATAAGAAAAGTAGTTGAGCGGTGGTTTATGTGATAAGTCACGTAGTGATCTATATTGAGAGCCCTTAAACCTTTTAAATTGATGTCAAATGGCACTCCAAGAACCCAACAACGATTAAGGCCAAGCTCACACAAAAACAAGCAATTTCTCAAGTAAAAACAACTCCAAATTCAAGCACATTCAACCCCAAAATTAGTCACAACTTCAATCAACCTCTAGCATATCAATATTCAACATCAAATATCTTCATTCAATCAACACAATAAAAGGTAGGAAGATGATATTCAAATTACAACACAAATGGAATGCTTACTTGGAGAGATAACCAGCAAGATGCTTCACTCAAGTCTAAAGGAAGAAGATCCACCAACTTGAGGTTGATTCAAGTTTAAAGAACCTTGGATGCAAGCTTAAAGGAAATTCCACCCACTTGTTTCCAAGCTCACCCACTTGAATCTCCACCACCAATTCTTTCTTGCAACAAGAATTGGATAAAGGAAAGAAATAGATACAAAGAACCAAACAAGTTCTATGTCCCAAGCAAAAGCACAAAGCTTTAGGTTTTAATTTCCATATTCAAGTCTCCTTTACAAAATGAGAAAAATAGCCTTTATATAGGCTTTACAAACCATGGTTAAAGTAACTAAACTTTAGTTTACTTTACACCACATTACAAGTTAGAGAGATAAAATAAAAGGCCAAAGACATAGCAAATGATTCACATAATTTCTAATTACATTACAAAATAAATCAGAAATAAATATAAAAATGCAATAATCTTGGTTGCAAGCATTTTCCTTGATTAATTTGTCTTGGGTCTGAATTTTCAAATCGAATATTTGAATTCAATTAGAAATGTCGTTGGTGTTCGAATTATCATTGAAAATCATCAGGAATTCAAAATCCTCAGGGAGAATGTATTGAAGGAGTTCTGGAAGCTGAAACATACAAAAATTGTTTGAAAAAGACCAAAATTCCAAAATGTGCCAGAATCCAAGTGTCGTGGCGCCGTGCCACGACATGGGGCATATAGCACGTAAGTACGTGCATAGGTACATGTGCGGGCCCACTCACAGGCAGGTAAGCATAGGTTTGTAGGGCGTTGGGTGTGCGAGCTGGATGCATGCGTGTAGATAAGCGTTGCACGTGCGCAAGCGGGTAGCACTGGCTTCTTGAGCGCGCAGGTGTGCGTGATGCTGGGCTCTTTGCATACACGGGCGTGCGCATGGCCGTGTCTGCCAGGGCCTTTTCTTTCTTTGTGCAATTCTGGCCCAATTCTCTTCTGATACGAATTTCGTTTTTTTCATTGGTTTCGTATGAAGCCGCTTAATAAATAGAGATGACTTGGACTACCAAAAAGGACACTAATGATGCTCAAAATTTATTCGAATACTTGACTCAAACCTATGCTTGTTTTCTCGATGTGTTTGAATTTCTTCGAATTTGGTAGGTTCGGATCGAGTCAATCATTGCAAAAGCATGATTGATTTTCCTTGGTTGTCTTGAGCTAGATGAGTGCTACTTGAATATTGATCACATAGCCAGCACAGTTTGTGACTTGCGAATGTTTGAGTTAGGAAATGCTTGTTGAGTAACTTTGTCACTCACTCCTCATTTCTTGTTTCTTTTTTACAGGTCAGTGAGTAGGGAGGGCTGAGCTGAAGCGAGACAGCTATCAAATTTTAGGAATATGACTCGGTAGTAGATAACATGTTTGGCTCGCATGCTTTTACTTATTTCTCATGTATTTATGTGTGTATTATATGTTAGTATACATTGTATGAGTAGTATGTTTTATACATGAGTAGTCTGGGGATTTACACACATGTATAGTTTTTTCACTTATTATTATAATAAATCATGTGTACAGTTTCTGTTTACAAAGAAATTTTAAATCCAACAGCAGTAGTAGCTTTTTACTGTAGAGATCCCCATCGCAGGTATATTTAAATTATGATTTACAGTATATTTCTGCAGCTCACAATGACCTAGGGTAGGGGTCACTACAGTGTTTGGTATCAGAGCAATTCTTTGAGCCATTTAGTAGAATTTGAAAAGTATTTTCAGAAAATGAGTTTTCACATGCATTGTTTTATATAAATTACATGAGCTGAAAGCCAGCATATCCTAAGTGAATAGAGTAGTGCTCCATTACACCCATGAGTACTAGTGATCTTAAGAGGTCTCAACACTCCCGAGTATCTCTTAGAGTAGAAGATGTCAGAGATATAGTTAGAGAAGTTATAAGAGAAGGGTTACAACATACAAAAAGGATTAAGACCCAAGAGCCTATCAGAGGTGAAACCCATCAGGGGTGAGGTAGAGATTATTATGATCAGAGAGAAAAGGGTTTTCAAGTACCAGGGTACGAATTTCAAAGGGGTTAAAGTTTTTGTATAGGTACAATTGGTACTAGTGGTTCAAAGTGACTTTATTCAATTTACAGTTTACCAGGAGCTTATCAACTACCAAAATTTACTGGTTCCAAAGATCCTATAGTAGTAGAAGACTAGATAGAGTCAGTTGAGAGTGCTATAGAGTTATTTACCATGACAGGCGGAGATAAAGTAAAATATACCATCTGTATGCTTAGAGGTGACACGAGGGTGTGGTGGAACCTCGCCAGGACATTAGTTGATGTACAGAGTTTGACTTGGGATGAGTTCAGAAGATTTTTTGATGAAGAGTATTGTAGTGCAGACATGATGCATGCCAAGGCCCAAGAATTCATAGAGTTGACTCAGGGTACAAATTCAGTAAAAGATTATGCCACTAGATTTAATCAGTTATTGAGATTTGTCCTGGGTATGATAGCTTTAGAGATCACCAGGGTATAAAAATTTATGCATGGTTTACACCTAGCTATTATCAGAGACGTCATAATAAGATTTTCTCCTCTTTAGAGATTTAATGATGCTTTTGGGAGAGCTTTGAGATCAAAAGTGTACCTTCAGAGGATTAGTGTATTTAATAGACCTATAGAGAGAGGCCCAGATAGAGGTTTTGACAGAGGCAATGATAGAGGAAAGAGACCTATACAGTCTAAGAAGTCTACTAAAGGAAGAAAACAAAGAACAAAGCTACCAACATGTAAGACTTATGGTAGAAGACATTCAGGTGAGTGTTTAGCAGGACAGAGTATGTGCTTCAGATGTAGACAACCTGGACATAGGGTGTCAAAGTACCTAGTTATTGGAGGTGGTCCTTTAGGTAGAGGTTTTCTTAGTCCAGCAGGCAGAGGTGTTAGAGTAGACAGAGGTGGCCCCTAGTGCACCTAGATGAGGTGCTGGTTCTTCAAATAGAGATAGAGCCATAGTTTTTACAGTCAGACGAGATCAGGTAGAGGCTACGCCTGATCAGTTAGACTATAGTTAGACCCTGATCAGTTTGTGTTTGGAAAGGGGATAGTAGAAACCTCGCTTATTTCTTGTTTGTAGGTGAAGAGACTTTTGAGTGAAGGTTTTGTAGAGTACTTGGCTAATGTGGAATGTAGAGATATAGCTGGGCTAAGTATCAAGGAGGTGCTTGTAGTAAGAGAGTTTTTTGATATGTTTCAAGAGGATTTACCAAGGTTACCTCTTGAGAGAGAGTTAGAGTTTTGTATTGAGCTACTTTTTGGTACGATTCCTATTTTTAAGGCTCCATATTAGATGGCTCCAGTAGAGTTACAAGAATTGAAGAAACTACTTCAGGAGCTTATTGATAAGAGGTTCATCAGACTGAGTTGTTCGTCATGGGGTGCTCTTATCCTATTTGTAAAGAAGAAAGATGGTTCCTTGAGAATGTGTATAGATTACAAAAAGCTGAATAAGGTAACAGTGGAGAACAAGTAACCGTTACCTATGATTGATGATTTGTTTGATCAATTGAGTGGAGCTGCAGTATTCTCCATGATAGATTTGAGGTATTGGTATCATTAGGTGAGAGTGGTAGAGAGAGATGTACCCAAGACGACTTTCAAGAAGAGGTATGATGACTATGAGTTTGTGATAATGTCTTTTGGGTTGGCGAATGTTCATATAGTGTTTATGGATTTGATGAATCAAGTTTTCCAAGACTATCTAGATATATTTGTTGTTATATGCATCAACGATATCTTGGTCTACTCGAAGAGTGTAGAGGAGCATTTGAGATTTGTTCTTCAGAGATTGAGAGATCGTCAGTTTTATGCCAAGTTCAGTAAATGTGAGTTTTGGTTGAACAGTATGGCGTTTCTTGGGCATATAGTTTCAGCAGTTAGTATTTCAGTGGATCCGAATAAGATAGAGGTCATCTTGAGTTAGTCGAGGCCAAGGACACCTAAGGAGGTGAAGAGTTTTCTTGGTTTAGATGGTTATTACCGGAGATTTATCGAGAGTTTTTCCAGCATAGCGGGACCATTGACAACTTTGACTTAGAGAGAGATTCCTTTTATTTGGACCGAGGTATGTGAGGAGAGATTTCAAGGGTTAAAGTAGAAATTGACCAGTGCTCCAATGTTGGCATTGCCTTACGAGGGTGTCAACTATGAGATGTACACAAATGCTTCCCATCAAGGGATTGGAGCAATATTGATGCAGCAAGGTAGGGTAATTACCTATGCCTCTAGACAATTAAAGGACTATAAGTTGAGATACCTTACGCATGATTTAGAGTTGGCTGCAGTAGTATGTGCTTTGAAGATTTGGAGATATTATCTATATAGTGTCAGATGTTATATTTATTCAGATCATCAGAGTCTAAAGTATTTCTTTACCCAAAGAGAATTTAGTATGAGACAAAGGAAATGGTTAGAGTTAGTAAAGGATTATGATTGCGAGATTCGCTATCATCCAGGTAAAGCTAATGTAGTAGTTGATGCTTTGACCAGAAGGGTAGCTTTATCCTTGATTTCAGTACAGAGTCAATTGTAGCATAAGATTTCAAGAGAGGATATTAAGATAGTGGCAGTCGGTTTCTCCAGACTTTAGATAGTGTCCATGCTACTAGATGATATTAGGGATGGTTAGATGTCTGATATATAGGTTCAGAGTATGATTCATAAGGTCTTTGAAGGTACAACACCAGACTTCGATATCAGAGATAGAGTTTGTATGCCAGAAGACATAGATTTGAGACAACGAATCTTGTCAGAGGCTCACAGTATAGTTTATTCAGCACATCTTAGTAGTATCAAGATGTATCAAGATCTCAAAAGAGGATTTTAGTGGTCTGGTAGGAGGAGAGATATTTCAGATTTTGTTGCCAGATGTTTGACTTGTCAGTAGGTCAAAGTAGAGCATCAGAGGCCTTCTAGGTTATTACAGCTATTGAGGATTCCTGAGTGGAAATAGGAGAGCATTTTCATGGACTTTATATCAGGACTTCCTAGAGTGTAGCGTAGGTATAATGGCATTTGTGTAATAGTTGACAGATTGAGTAAGTCTACACATTTCTTACCGATCAGAGAGGGCATAAGTATTGATCAGTTGGGTTATTTGTATGCCAGAGAGGTGGTTAGATTACATGGGGTTCCCAGAGACATAGTATCAGATAGAGATTCGAGATTTTTGTCAGCTTTCTAGGGCAGTCTATAAAGAGCATTGGAGACCAGACTTCATTTCAATTCAACTTATTACCCGCAGACAAATGGTTAGACTGAAAGAGTTAATCAGATCATTGAAGACATGTTGAGAGCTTGTTACATGGATTTTTAGACTAATTGGGCTGATTTGTTACCATTTATAGAGTTTGCTTACAATAATAGCTATCAGTCTACTATTTAGATAGCACCTTTCGAGGCCTTGTATGGTAGGAGGTGTAGATCACCACTGCATTGGGATGACATTGGTAAGAGAGACTCATTAGAGTCAGTAGTGGGGCTAGATATGACTCAGTTAATGATTGAGCAGATCAAAGTTATCAAGTAGAGAATTAAACAAGCCCAAGATCATCAAAAAAGTTATACAGATCTAAGGCGTAGGGAGATAGAGTTTGAGGTTGAAGACCATGTGTTTATGAGAGTTTCTCTCTATAGACGTGTTTTAAGATTTGGTAGAAAAGGCAAGTTGGCTCCAAGATTCATTGGCCCATATCATGTTCTAGACAGAGTGGGCAGTGTTGCTTATAGATTAGCTCTTCCAACTAGCTTGGACATAATCCACAGTGTGTTTCATGTGTCTCAGTTGAGAAAATATATGAGAGATCCTTCTCATGTGTTAAAGGTTTAAAATCTGGAGTTGTTAGATGACTAGAGTTATCAACAAGTCTCAGTTCAGATTTTAGACTACAGAGTGAAGACACTTAGAAATAGAGAGATTCTTCTAGTTAAAGTTCTGTGGATAAGTCAGAGAATCGAGGAAGCTCCCTAGGAGGTTGAGGCTGAGATGAGAGATAGATTCCTTCATTTGTTTAGGTAATTTTGGGGATAGAATTTTTATTAGAAGGGGAGAATTGTAATAGCCTAAGGGTAGAACTGTCATTTTAGGTTCTGAATCCAGGGTAAAAGAGAGATTTCCTTGATAGGAAGAGTTTTGAGAGGGTTTAGGGGTAGAAGAGTCTTTTAGAAGCCTTCTGTGGCTTGTACATGGAAATTCTAGGAGAATATTCCATGTATGGGGTGAAAGAGAGTGGAAATTAAGATTTCCACTGCGGACACGACCGTGTGTCTTGCCATTTAGCCATATAGTCTTCTATTTGTTTAAGTCGTGCAATTCCCAGCTGATTTCATTTTCTTCATTTTCTTCCCTCAGTTCCAGTGAACCCTAGGGTGATTGAGAGAGATCCCCTAACAGCCCAATTCCAAATTAGAGATCCAAAAGCTTCCAGAGAGAGAAGTCCAGCTTTCATGGTGAGAGGTAAGTGTTTCGTTACCTCTTTCACTTTGTTCTATAGCATGCCTTGCTGTTTTGAGTTGTGAAGAACTATTATGTACTTGTTTGAAGTGTTATCAGCATGTTTGAGCTTTGAGATGATAAATTATTGGTTGATTGAGTGGCTAATGATATGTTTATATATGTATTTCCTTGTATACATGAGTTGTATGCTTTATTTATGATATGTGGCATGATTGAGATGATGATATAATGCTTATATGCATGCTAGCAACAGCTTTGAGTGTGTAACATTGTTTGGTTTGAAGTTGGAGTGAGATTTCTAGGTTTTCAGATGTAATCTATAGAATCTGGGTTGCATGGCACCCGTATACCTGAAGATGCATGCTCGTATGGCCTAATTTTTGCATGAGCATAACCTTGCATGGCATCTGTGTATGTATGAAAATCCAAACACATGACTATATGCCCGAGTGCA
Source organism: Anacardium occidentale (assembly GCA_026122585.1). Classification (NCBI taxonomy): domain Eukaryota; kingdom Viridiplantae; phylum Streptophyta; class Magnoliopsida; order Sapindales; family Anacardiaceae; genus Anacardium; species Anacardium occidentale. The sequence continues at coordinate 49,553 of JAJEJH010001031.1, forward strand.
CACGCCTGTGTCCTCAGTCCTAATTCTACACGCTCGTGTAAGTAGGACACGAGAGTGTTGTGAGACAGTTACAACCCGTGCAGTGGGAGACATGACCTTGTGCCTTGTATGCATGCTCGTGTGTTTGCACCATACACTTGTATGGCCAGCCAAGTTTTGATTAAATGATTCTAGAAGCTAACACGCCTGAGAACACGAGTTACACACCGTCTCGTGTGCCTTGACATGTAGTGACCCTCGCCCCAGGTTACTGTGCACTGCGGAAAATACTATTTATAATAGATAAAATATACCTGAGACGGGAATCCCTACAGTAAAACCCTGCTGCTACTATAAAAATTTCTTTATAAAAAGAAACTGTAAATATAATTTACTATCAAAGTAAATTAAAATATACTGAAGCGTGTATATAAAACTTCCCAGGCTACTCATGTATGAAAATAAACTGCCATACAGTGTATACTAATAGGTAATACACACATATATATATGAGAAGTAAAAGCATGCGAGCCAACATGCTATCTACTGTTGTGCCGAGCCACATCCCCAAAATCTCGCAGCGGTCTCGCTCCAGCTCAGCTACAACTCACTGACCTGCAAAAGGAAATAGGGAGGGGAGTGAGTGACAAAGTCACTCAGCAAGCGTTTCCAAACACAACACTCGCAGGTCAAAACAAACTGACTACGTGACTCGTCAGGTAGGAGGTTCTGCTAAATTGATTTCTTATTTCGAATTCTCTAGATATACCGAAGTATATCAATTACTGTTTAATTGTTTACTGAATTATGTTCTGTTTCTGTTACTGATCTGTTTCTCATCTGTTTCTCATGAGATGCTGTACATGACAATGAAATGTACATGCTGATGTCATGTATGCTGAAAAGCTGTAAAACTTACCCTCAGGCTTGTTTTTCTGAAAAACTGTCTTTTCTGAAAACTCTTTCTGATAATAAAACTGTGATCCGAAGATCCTGAATATATACGTATAGTATATGCTGAAATCTGTATCAGAGAGTACTGTAAATATTTGAAAATCTGCTATGCTGGCCAGACTGATGAATACAGGGATTCGGCACCCTGGCCGTGTGAGTTCAAAAGCCTATAAACTCTACTGATGCACAACCAGCACTCTCTCTAACGAGCTTGGTCAGTGACCATGTCCTCTCTAGCGGACGCTGGTTTCCCTCTCTAGCGGGTGTGCGAACTCACAAGTGCCCCCTCGTATCCACCCCTATCTGATATATGAAAAAATCATATATGTATATCTGAAAATCATGCTGTTGGATCCTTGGATCCAGTCTGAAAATATCTGATATGACATGCCATGCTAAATACTGATAATCATGCATGAAATGCTGATTTAATAGCTTTTTACTGAGTTTTGAATGCTTAGAAATGGCTTAGAGTGGCTTAATTCTCTTTTAAATTGTTTTTCTGCTTTTTCTTAAGTGCACGGGCGTGTGTTTCTGGGCACACGGCGTGTGTCAAGGCACACGGGACCGTGTGCTCATCATGTCTCTGGGCGTGCAAGGCTCTGGAATAAAATCATGAAAATTGGCTGGACACACGGGCGTGTGGTGCAACACACGGGCGTGCAACAAGGGGCACATGGGCGTGTATGGCACTACACGGGCGTGTGGCTGCCTTCTTCTCCTTCCTGTGTCTCGCATACACGGACGTATGGAATTGGGGAAAGTACACGGGCGTGTGTACTCGGGCACACGGGCATGTGTCTGGGTTTTCATATGCACACGGCCAACCTGCACAGTCGTGTCCCATGCAGAATTCAGGCCATACGGGCGTGCATTAAGGACGCACGGTCGTGTGCTCAACTCAGATTCTGTAGATAACGTCTGGAAATCTAGAAATTCCCACACCAACACTTCCACACTCCAAATCATCAAACATAAACACTTTCTACTGCTGCTAGCACGCAAATAATCATCATTTCATCATCTTAAACACGCCATATAACATACATAAAGCATATATCATCTGGAAACAGTATATACGCATGTAAATCATGGAAAACCACTCAATCATGCCATCATCCATCATAACACAGCTCAAACATGCTGGAAACATCTCAATAAGCACACATAAAGATTTCTCATAAGCTGGAAACAGTAAACATGTTCTGAAATCAGCGAGAGAGGTAAGGAAAACACTTACCTCGCGCCATGGAAGCTCGGTCTCTCTCTCTGGAAGCTTCTGGATCTCTAATTTGAAGCTGAGCTGCTGGGGGATCTCTCTCTGGAAGCCTAGGGTTCACTGGAGCTGAGGAGGACGAAGAAGAAATAAGCTGGAAGCTAGAAAATAAGCTGGGAACTGCGCAACTGAAGAATAAAACATATACACGGCTAAAAGGGCAAACACACGGTCATGTGTCCTAGGCACACGGTCGTGTGTGCGGTGGAAAATAGCCATTTCCACCCACCCTTGCGTAGAAACTGAAACTAAGCCCCAAAGGACTTCTAAATGACTCTTCTACCCCCCCTGAACTCTCTAAACTGACAATTCTACCCCTTGGGCCATTACATGACACACGCTTGTGCACTTCATATAAAGCAGAAACAAAATTTTAAAAAGAAGTTAAGCCACTCTAAGCCATTTCTAAGCACACAAAACTCAGTAATTAGAGAATATAACAGCATATCACGTATGATTATCAGCATAGATCACGACATGTCATAGCAAATGATTTTTCAGAAACGGATCTAAGGATCCAATAGTATGATTTTAAAGTATAAGTATACAATGTTCCGAATATCAGTTAGGAGTGGATACGAGGGGGCACCTGTGAGTTTGCACACCCGCTAGAGAGGGAAACTTTAGTGACCCCCACCATAGGCCTACTGTGCGTAACTGTTTAAAAAAATATAAATATATATAATAATAATAAAAAAAAATACGTCTGTGACGGAAATTCTTACAAGGAATGGGAAAACTTATTAACTGCTCGAAATAATTTAATTTCAAATCTAAATGTGGAAGCTGAAAACATGAATGTTGTAACAAAATAAGTAATAATGACTTTTCTAAAAATCTCAGGCTGCTCATGTATAAAAATACTATATCCATACAGGGCATACTATAATATAATACACACACACGTAAACATAAGAAAAATGTCATCAAAACATGCGAGCCAAAACATGCTACTAGCTGTTGAGCAATGTTCCCAAAACCTAATAGCTACATTACTACATCTTAGTCCCCAACTCACTGACCTACAGAAGAGAAAGGAAGGGAAAGAGGTGAGTGACAAATCACTCAGTAAGCATTCCTTATCTCTCACACAGATAGACTATCAAGCACAAGCTGATCTTAGATCAGACCTCGAGTTCTTTACTTATTGTTTTTATATCATCTTGTTATACTTGTTTTA
>JAJEJH010001032.1:0-52694 GCA_026122585.1 Anacardium occidentale
TGGCATACAACTACCTATCTCTCAATCTCTGTAACACGAATCTGAGATGATTCACATGCTCCTCTACACTCATCTAATAAACCAGAATGTCATCGATAAAAACAACAACAAATATATCAAGACAATTATGGAATACTCGGTTCATCAAATCCATGAACACTGTTGAAGCATTCGTCAACCCAAATGACATTACTACAAACTCGTAATGGCCATATCTGCTCCTGAAGGCAGTCTTAGATACATCTCTGTCAGCAACTCTGACCTAGTGGTATCCTGACCTCAAGTCAATCTTCGAAAAGACTGATGCCCCACTGAGCTGATCAAACAAATCATTAATTCTGGGTAATGGGTACTTGTTCTTCACTGTAGCCTTATTCAATTCTCTGTAGTCGATACACATCCTCATCGACCCATCTTTCTTTTTAACAAAGAGAATGGGAGCACCCCACGGCAAGTAACTCGGCCTGATAAACCTCTTATCAATCAGCTCTTGCAACTACTTCTTCAACTCTTGAAGTTCTATTGGAGCCATTCTGTAAGGAGTTTTCGAAATCGGAGTTATCCCTGGGAGTAACTCAATACTGAACTCAAGCTCTCTCTCTGGCGGTAATCCTAGTAACTCCTCTGAAAATACATCAGGAAACTCACTGACAACTGCCACTTGCTCGACATTGGGCCCACTTACATCTCTACACACCATATTAGCTAAGTAGTCAACACAGCCCTTACTTAGCATCCTCCTAGCCTGGACACACGAGATCAATATGGTCTTCACTCTACCCTCTCCAAAGATAAACTGATCAGGGCCTAAATGAAGCCTAACATTTTTCCTCTGACAATCGATCTCCGCCCCGTACCTCGCCAGGAAATCCATACCTAAGATCATGTCAAAATCAACTAACTCCAACATGATTAAGTCTATCATCAAACATCTACCCATGATCACTATCTCTTGATCAAATAGTAACTGGTTACTATACATCACACCCTCATCTGGCATCTCTATACACACATAACCCTCAGCCACACTAAGGGTCAACTCTAATCTCTCAACTACCCCTCTAGAAATGAAACTATGGGTGACACCACAGTCAATCAAAACAAATAATGGGGTGTCAAAGAAGAACAACTGACCAGTAACAGCATGTGGAGTAGCCTCTGCCTGCTCCTGTCTCACGGCATACACTCTGGCTCAACCTCCACCTCTACCTGATGGCCCTGCACATCCTCCTAGTGCACTAGCTCTGCCATCTCGATGACGACGATTAGCTCCTCCAACTGAACTGCATCCACCTCGGAAGAAACCTCCTCTATCTCTGCCAGAACTAGGTCTACTGGAACCTGCTCCATTTGCTCCACCTGATCCACCTCTAGCTGGACACTCAGCTATCTTATGCCCCGACTGACAACATCTAAAGCATACTGGCTGACCAATTAGACACTCTTCACTGTGCCTCCTACCACATCTAGGACAAACTGGTGGCTGACCTCCGGTCCTCTGTCGCTGAGTACTCTTCCCAGATTTCCTCTGCTGCATGGGCCTCTTGCCTCTGTCTCTATCACTGTCTCTCTCAGACTGAACTGAAAGCATACTCATCATCTGCAGACACATCTCTGATCTGGTAGCTCTCTCTAGAGCGTCACTGAATCTCTACGGGGATGGTCACCTGTCAGAACATCTCTGACTATGACTGGATACAGACCATGGATAAATTTCTGTACCCGACCAGCCTCTGTACCCGCTAAATTCAGAGTAAATCTGACCAGTGCATTAAACCGAGTAGCATACTCTCTGACTGAACTTGAGCCCTACTGCAACTCAATGAACTCTTGAGCTCTAGCATACATAGTCTCTGGGCTCCTGAACTCACTCTCGAACATAGCCCTGAACTCTTCCCAAGTCAAGGACTCCTCATCAACTATCGACCTCGCGAGATTCCACCATGACCTCGCATCACCTCTGAACATGAAAACTGTATATCTGACCCTCTCTCGATCAGACATGGTGAACAGGCTAGCCACACTCTCAACCGCCTCTATCCACTCCTCGACTGCTGTCGGATCTCTACTACCCATGAATTTAGGAGCCTGGTGAATACCCGGTAAACTGTAGATGGGAGGAACTCTCTCTGAACCACTGGTGCTCACTGTATTAGACCCAGAACTCTATCCCTAATACTATTGATACTGACCCATATCTGGGCACTGACCACCCATCTGCTCAGGATAATCCTGTCTTTGAAATTCAGGCTGCCTTCTTTTTGGCCTCTGATAGGCATCCTCTCTAACTGGCATCTCTCTACCATATCTCTGCTCATCGCCTCTGACCGGTTACTGAGGCATTTCTCTCATCATTTCTCTGAAAATCTGCCTGACATCTTCTACCCCGAAGGCACCACGAGAAGCCTGCAATCCCCTCCTACCACCACTTTCACTAGCTTGTCTAACTGATGCACTATCCTCATCCTCAAAAAACCTAGTGGCACGGGTTCTCCTATCTCTCCTATTTGGAGAATCACAGAATATTAGGGTCAACTAAACAAAATACATACTACTATACTTACACTGAGAGGAAGACGAGCTCTGGCTGTTGGGATACACTGAAATACACACATATGCATCTTGAAAACAATGCAATTCACACACATACTCTTATCTTTTAAAAACAATCTACACATTTCTGCTCAGTTTCGCTTTGATATCGCTATGATACCAAAAATATAAGACACTCCAGATGGGTATTACTGTTCACTACTTAATATAATATAATAATAAATAATAAAGAAAATAAGGTCAATAATACCCAACCGAAATGCTTAAGCTGAACTGATATCTCGCAGCGGAAAAACCTGTGGTATTAATGTATACATAAACATATACATGCCCAAATAAAACTGAATTTATATTAAAATATTCGCGGAACGTGTGTAATAAAAACATGTGCAGTTACATGCAAAGAAAACTGTACAAGCATACAAACTGAAGCATGCTGCAAAATAAAAGCAACTGGATCCCAGACAGCAGCCAACTCCTCCTCCCAGCCCCCAACACTTACCTGCAAAAAAAAGAAAAGTAGGGAGTGAGTGATACATTCACTCAGTAAGCACTTCCTATCTCTGCCCTAAACCAATCCTTCTCGAAGGATTGCCACCTCATCTCAAACAGAATAGACTCTTCTGCTATCAAACTGATTTCATTCTACTGCTCTCATCTTTACTGACTGGATATTACCTCATACCGGGTCATAAAATACGTATATACGTATACGTAATAACCTAGAATGAAGAGAAATCTGAACGGTCGAACTCGACTCACTAATCTCTCTTACTGCTGATCATTAACTTTACTGTTTTGTTCTATTACTGTTTTCTGAAGTTCACGTGTCATTACGTAGCTTTTCATGTTCTAATATTCTGCTTTCGTGTCTTTTACACGTTGCTTCATATTCTGTTCATTTATTGTTTCTTACTGTCTTATCATTCTCTGAATGATATGCTGATGTGTCATATAACAATGACATGCTATGAAAATATGTTGAAATCATAACTAGACCTGGGCCTGTATACTAAAAATAGTTTTCTGAAAATTGTTCATTGAAAACTATACTATTGGATCCTGAGATCCCATATCTGAAAATCATATAAAGCTTTATCTGAAAGCTATGATGAAAACTGAGTACCCTGGGGTACATGCTATGCTGAAAACTATGCTCCGCAGACTGATGAATACAGGGATTCGACACCCTGGCCATGTGAGTTTCCTATGCAAACACGCGCCATAAACTGTATGGGTCACGTGATACCTCAGGCTTTAGCCTGGAAACTGATCTGAACTGAGTGCCTCGCACTATACTGCATCTGATCTTGGGATCAGGAAACCTATATCTGCTAGCTGAGCAACCCGGCACGTGCTAATACATAAGGCTAGTAATGAGCATATAGCTTCTGGTGCAACGGGTGCTGAAACTCACAAGTGCCCCCTCGTATTCATCCATAAAATCTATGTTTTTCAACTGAAAATATGAATTCAAATCCTTGGATCCATTTCTGAAAACTCTGTATGACATGCCATGCTATGTTGTATGTATGATGCATCATGTATTCTTATTTGAGCTCATTTTACTGTTTTCTATCACTTGGATAGGATTTACTGTGCACATTTATCATTTTAAGCTTATTTTTCTCTTTTTTGCCTGATGTACGGGCGTGCGTGTCGTGTGTATGGGCGTGCATGAATGTGTACGGGACCGTGAGCAAGTCGTGCATGGGGTTGTGTAAGGTTCTGGAATTTCAAGCATTTTTCTCATTTTCTCATAGTACACGGGCGTACATAAGCTATGTACGGGTGTGACCCTGTAAATTAGGTCATGTACGGCTACGTGAATACGGTCGCGACCATACAGAAAAGGCATTACGTACGAGCGTGCACTACGTGTGCATGGGCGTACGTTCTACTCTGCACTTTCATGACCGTCTGGAATCAACTTGATTCTAGCCAAATCTCATCTCAAACTCAAATTAAACATTTCCCACATGCAAAACACTTCATATAAGCATATTATCTCTTTCAACAACTTCAAATCATAAGTACATCATCCAGCCCATAGCAAAACATATATAAACATATATAATCTCAGACATAACATGCATATAAGCATCAATCATCATCATAATCATCTCAAATCATCATATATGCAACAAAGCATCATAAGCATGCTGGAATCGAACTCATCTTAACCAAAACATGCATTAAACATATTCAAAACGCAAGGGAAAGAGGTAAGAAGCACCTACCTCTTGACATGCTTTCTCTCTCAAGGAAAACAAAGGCTCAAGCTGGATTGGATGGTCCTGGAAGCTGCTCTTCCCTCCTAGGGTTGATCTCCTCTGAAATTGAAATGGAAACTTGGGTGAAAATGAATTGGAAATGGATAAGCGTGATTTAAAACCAAGGCAACTAAAACTATGTACACGCACGAGCGTGCACCTCACATGTACGGTCGTGCATCCCGAGAAAATTATAAAAATGTCATTTTCCCATGCTCGCATGTAAATTCTCCCAAACGGATCCATGCACAAGCCACCAAACTCTAGAAAAATCTCTATTTCACCCCAAAACTTTCTCATAACCCTAGAATTCTCAAAATTCTCATTCTAACTCTAGATTAGAAAGCCTAAAAGACCAAACTAACCCTGGGATGTTACAACCATCCCAAGGTTACCGCTTGATTTTAGGAATGGATTAGCCTTCTTCAAGTACGTTGATAGTTTGGAAGCTACATTCGCATCATCCAAGCTAGGTTAGTGAAGATTACCCTCAAATCTAAGTCATCCTCTAGGTAGAGGCTGAGATCTCTCATATTAAAAGTAGTCGAAACACTTTTATACTTGTTAGAAAGCTCTACCTTATAAGTATTATCATTTACTCTTTCAAGAATCTCAAAAAGACCATCAGCTCTTAGTGCCAACTTACTATTTCTTTTGCTACAAAACCTCTCTTTTCTTAAGTATACCCACACCAATACTCTAGGCTTAAAGAGCCTTGGTTTCCCAGTCTTATTGACCCTTCACTTTACATGCTCATTAGCTCTCTCTATTTGTGTCCTAATGGTCTCATGTAACTTTTTCATCTACTTGAATTTCTTCTTCACATTACACTTGGCTTGAAGTCAAGGGGTAATAAAGTTAAATAACTAGAAATCAAAAGATTTACATCATACACCCCGTAGTAATGTTAAGGCTCCTATTGTAACTAAATTCGACATATGGTAATTTGAGATCCCAATCCTTCAAGTGCTTGCTAATCAAGGTTCTCAAGATTGCCTTCAAAGTTTTATTAGTCACTTCAGTTTGGCCATTAGTTTAAGGATGGTGGGAGGTAAATAAAAGTTTGGTGCCCAATTTTCCCCAAAAAATCCTCTAAAAATGACTTAAAAATTTAGTGTCCCTATCAATACAATGGTCGTAGGGATACCATGCAACCTTATAATTTCATTGAAAAAGAGTTGGGATACATGTGAAGCATTATCACTTTTGGTGCAAGGAACAAAATGTGTCATTTTCAAAAACATATCCATAACCACCATAATTGAGTCTTTGTTTCTTTAAGTCTTAGGAAGTGCCACAAAAAAATCCATACTAAGATTTTCCCAAAAATGATTCAGGTATGGGCAAAGGAAGATAAATGTCAGATTTGAATTGGCTTTTTAATCTTTAATAAACATCACATCTAGCCACAAGGGTTTGTACATCTCTTAACATACTAAGCCTATAGAAGTACTCCTTAACAACATCCAAAGTTTTGTAACTCCAAAATGGCCAACCATTCCTCCACCAAGGGCTTCCATTAATATCAATTCCTTAAAACTACCTTTAGAAACATATAATTTATTTCCCTTAAATAGGTAATCATCATGTACCATATAATCTTCATAGTCATCCTTCTTTATGTCATTATCCTTCTCATAACACAACTTCATTAACTCAAATCGTAATATTTTAAAGTCAAGAAAGGTAAGCAAGGCATACCTCTTAGAAAGAGCAATGATTACCAAATTGTTGGCTTTTTACTTATATTTGGACACAACAGAGAATGATTATAAGAACTCTACCTATTTTGCATGCCTAAGTAGTAGCTTGTGTTACCTATTTATGAATCTCAAGGCTTGATGATCGAAATGAAGTAGAAATTGCCTTGGCCTAAAATAATGACTCTAATGGTCTAATGCCCTTACAATGGCATAGAATTCCTTATCATATATACTATACTTTCTCCTAGATTTATTGAGTTTCTCACTAAAGTAACTAATAGGTGTAGCATCCTAAATCCAGAAAGCCCTTAGGGGTAAAGTTTTGGGGTTAAAAATGGAATTCAGAGAGAGATTGAGAGTCTGGTTAAGTTCAGGGGTGAGTTGGTAAGTTTTCGAAGCCATATGGCTTCCGTTTGAATCCTTTCGGAAGGATTCGATCAGGCGAGCGAGCGGGAAATAAGTGATGCTTATTTTCCCTGGTGCACGACCGTGCATCATTGGTGCACGCCCGTGCGTGGCATAGTATATAAGTGAGCCGTGAGCAATTTAGACACTTTTCTCACCCAAGTTTTCTCTTTAGCCAAAGTTTCTCTCTTCCTTGCAGCTCCTCCCATCCTTAGAGAGGAAATCCAGCAGCTGGTAGCTCCCAATCCGGTTAGAGAGCCAAGAGATTAGTGTTTGAAGCTTGTTTTCCGAAGCATGGAGAGAGGTAAGTGTTCTTCACTTCTTCTCGCGTTTTCCCAGCTTGTGTGATGAATTGTGTTGCCATGGATGAGTTCTTTATATGTTGATGAGTGCTGGAAATGCTCTTATGCCATTGCATGTTGATTTGGTTGATGGATTTTCATTCTTGAAGCATGCATGTGTGTATGTATGGCTTTAGTGAGAGAAAGAAGATGTTTCCATGGTAGATTCCATGATTGATGATGCATGTTGCTTATGAGGCTTGAATTGTGTTGTTTGAGGTGCTGGAAATGTGTTATTTGTGTGAATTGGTGAATGAATATGAAACGGTATGCGTTTGAGGCAAGTTTCCAGGCGGTGCTTTGTTGAAGAACCAGACGCACGACCGTGCGCCAGTATGGCACGGCCGTGAGTCTTTATTTTTCCAGATGCACGCCCCGTGCACGCCCCATGCACGGCCTGATAATGCACATGCACGCCCGTGTGTCCGCATACGCACGCCCGTGCATGCGCTATAAATGAATGTTTTCCAGAAATTACAATAGCTTGCACGACCAGGCGCACGACCAGTGCACAGTCCCGTGCGTCAGGATGCACGCCCGTGCACGTTTCATGCACGCCCGTGCATCAGCAGATTTTCAAAAAAATGTTATTAAATGGGAAATTAAGCATACGAGTTCAGAATAAAGGCTAAATGGCTTCAGATAAGCATTTAATGAGCATGTATTCAGATAATAAACTGCATGTGCATATCATGACATGACATGTAGTTTCAGAGAGGATCAAGGGATCCGGATTCAGTAGTATTCAGAACCTGATGTACTGGTAAGAGTATAGGTGGAACACGAGGGGGCATCTGTGGGATTCAGCCTTCTGACACCAGTTAGAACGCTTAGCAGTATTACAGATTCAGTTCCTGACACCAGTCAGATGATTTAGCAGCATTTCAGTTTACCATCTGGCACTAGTCAGATTGGGCAGTGGTTTTCAGATTCAGCTTTCTAGCCAGTAGCTAGACTGTTTAACCCACATGGCCAGGATGCCGAATCCCTGTGTTCACTAGTCTGATCAACACAATAGGTACCCGAGGGTACAGAGAGGTATTCAGATGCATGCATCCAGTATTTTCAGTTATCATGACATGACATACACATCATGACATGAACACATATGATAATAATGAATGAATGAGATCCAGATGATCAGTTTCCAGATTCCAGCAAGCGCATAGATGTATGATTAGGGCCGAGGCCCAGGTATGTTTGAATTATATGATTGTTTGTGCTTGCTTGGGTATTGAGGGAAGTAAGGAGAGCTTACTGGGTGATCTTTATCACTCATCCTCCTCCTTCTTCCAGTTTTCAAGTATTCGTGCTGTGGCTGAGGAGCGGTTGGATCGAGGCTGACAGAGAGGGCACGCACACACACCTCGATCTCAGTTTTGTATCAGTTTTGGACCTGTGTGGTCATTTGGTATATGATGATGTATTCAGATGTATCTGAACATTATGTATGTATATGATATAGGCCAGTGGGCCCATTGTACAGAACAAATATGTGTATTTTACAGTTGATATATATATTTCAGATGTATATTCAGTTTCGCTTCCGCATGTGTACTGAATTGTATAGTTTCAGGATGTTTACTTTATTTTCGTAGGATTCCCGTTGCGGGTACCCAGATTTTTAGATTATTAATAAAAGGCCCATTCAGTTTTCAGCAGTAGGGGTACTCGTGGCGGCGGGTCCTACAATAGGCCTCTTATTTTGGGTCAAGACTACACTAATGCCTACTGCACTAGCATCACAATCTAACTCAAAGACTTGAGAAAAATCTAGAAAGGCAAGAATGATAGCTTCACATAACTTCTTTTTTATCAACTCAAATACTTTATTAGTAGCATTAGTCTACTTAAAACTTCTTTTCTTCATACACTTGGTTATAGAAGTTATCAAGGGGCTAATTTTGGTACAAATCTTCTATAAAATAATGTTAACCTATAGAAACTCTTAACGTTGATAATGTTGGATAGAATAGGCCAATTATAAATGACTTCAACCTTGGATTAATCTACTTGGATCCCTCTTTCCAATACAACATAACTTAGAAAGACTATCTCTTTCATAAAAAATTCACACTTCTCTATCTTGGCAAACAATTTTTGCTCTCGCAATACTTCAAACACTTGTCTAAGATAGTCTACATGTTTTTCCTCATTCTTATTATACACAAGTATTTGATCAAAATAAACTACAACAAACTTGCCAATAAAAGGCTTGAGTACCTCATTCATAAGTCTCATAAAATTGCTTAAGGCATTGGATAGTCCAAAGGGTATGATTAGCCATTCATATGAATTTTCCTTGGTCTTAAGTATGGTTTTCCATTCATCCCTTTCTTTCATTCTAATTCGATGGTACCCATTTCTCAAGTCAATTTTTAAAAAACCCTTGACACTGTAAAACTCATCTTATATGTCATCCAACCAAGGTGTAAAATACTTATACTTGGTTATAATCTAGTTGATAGCCCTACTATCTACACACATCTTATAAGTTTCATCTTTCTTGGATATAAGAAGAGTGAACACCAAATATGGATTCATGCTTTCTCTCACAAACCTTTTAGCAATTAACTCCTCAACTTGTTTTTTGCAATTTCTTGGATTCTTAAGGGTTGTGTCTATATGCAGGTCAATTTAGTAGTGGGGCATTGAGTATTAAATCAATTTGATATTTTATTCCTTTTAATGGTGATAGCCAATGTGGTAGGTCATCAGGAAAGATATCATGGAATTCTTGGATCAATGGTTTGAGGTAAGAATAGGGTTAGTTTCATTAGATGACACATTTTTTTTAGCTGCCAATAAAGCAAGGATGAGTTTGTGCCTTTGGAAGGCTTTGTCTAGTTGGTTGGTATTGAGGAAAAGGCTTTTATGAAGTGTATTTGGTTTGAGTGGTGTTTGAGGTATCGTCTGGCTAGGTGACAATGGTGTAACGCTTATGGTCTTTTTATTGAATTTGAAGGGCTAAGTGTTCAATCTCTTATTATACATGGCTTCCCTATCAAATTGCCATTGCCTCTTAAGTAATAAGTTACAATCATCCATAGAAATGATATCACATACTATTTCATCCATACACCTTTTGTCAATAAAGAAAGGCATCATCACTTATTTGGTTACGTAGACGATGTCTCCATTACTTAACCATTGCAATTTATATGGCCTTGCATGGTCAAGGGTTAGTAGGCTCAATTTCTCCATAAAGGTGGTGGAAGCAACATTAGTGTAATTTCCATTATCAATAATTACTGAGCAAAATTTTTCTTCAATAATACACTGTGCTTGGAATAGATACTTTTTTTGGTTATCTTATTAAGTGTCTTAGGCATACAATGACTTCTTGAGAACTAACAACTCCTCTTGATCGGGATTGGCTAGCTCTTCCCCTTCACTATCAACCTTAACGTTTTTCTTAACATCTTCATCGTGAAAGGCCTCTTCAATGGTTGCAATCTCCATCAAAGCCATGGTTTTATTGTTAGGGCAATTAGTTTGGAAATAGTCGTAACTATGACAACACTTTTAGTTTTTAAGTGCATTTTTACTAGCTTTATCTTGCACTTTAGGCTTCTCTTTATTGGACTCGACAATTTTTAACTTACCAAACTCTTTAGATGGGACATAAGGTTTGGTATAAAAAAAGACCCCTTATGAAAACTACTCTTCTTGAAAACCTTATTAGAAGTAGTATATTTTAATATTATGAGTTGCCCCTCCACCTACACGGCTCGTTGCACATATCATAAAAGGAATGGTAAGATTATAATTCTACCTTATAGGCTATCTTTCGATTCAAACCTTTTACAAACCTAGTTATTGTATACTTCCTCTTCTCTGGTATATTACTTCCCATTTTTAAGTTCTCAAATTCCCTCACATAATCTTCTACCTTTTTTTCCCCTTGCTTTAAGTGGTGGAGTTTGAAGTAAAGGTCTATTTTGTGGTTTTTAGGAAGAAATCTCTTTTTCAACATTCTTTTCAATTTATCTCATGATTGAACCTTTTTTTTTTTCACTCTCTCTTTCCCTCACTTCATGTTTTCCCACCCAAAATAAGGCATAGCCTTTGAACTTTAATGTAACCATTCTACATTTTTTCTCATCATCATATCCCTTATAATAAAAAATCCTTTTAATGCTATGTAGTCAATTAACAATAAATTCAAATTCAAACTCCTATCAATCCTCTATCATCATCGTCTTTTTTCCTTCTTATCCTTCTATAGAATTTAGGCTCATCATTTTGAATCACCAGATAATGAGATTCATTCATCATGGAAAGGTATCATATGTGTCTCTTATAGTTTAGGCTCGGTGATGGATGATGGAAGGGTTATGTCTTGAAGGTGGGGGGTGTTCTAGCTTGGTTTTGGTTATTGGAGGCTTCGCTCTATATTACTTTGGCCAAGTCTTACGACATGCCATGAATTAATCTAGTAGAGATATCATATTTCTCATTCATTTATATCCTTAAATCTTAAATTTTGCTTTCTAACCTTATGTCTCTAATTCTCCACGGGGGGTAGAAGGGATTGAGAGCTTTCCCTACTAGTCATCACTTAAATTGGTTGAGGTTTTAATGGGTTATAGAAGTGTTTGGGAAGGAATTTAGGTGAAAATAAGGTTTTATAAATAATGTTTTTGCGCTATAAATAGTAATTTTTGAAAGGTGAATACAGTTTTCAAGGATGAGGAATAGGAAACAAATGTTTAGCCTAATTGGATTTGGGTAGAAAAGTGTTAGATTGAGCTTGGCAAGTTAAGTTAGGTTTAAGTTGATGGATAAGGGTGTTATGGTAGTTTTTGTGAGAGGTAGCTATATAATTGTGTAATAGGATCAAGATTAAGGGTTTAATAAGGTTTATGGATGATTAGGTTAAATGATAAAGGTTTATATATTATAATGGCTAAAGATAGATTACAAAGAAATTAGTGAAAGTAATCCAAAAATAAAAGATAAGTTGGTACTTGATAGAAGACAAAATAATGGTTAGAAAAAGTTGGCAATTAATGAGGTAAGGCTTCAAGTTAAATTTTTGGATCTTGCCTAATGAAACAGTAAATGCATAAAATTTTTGTCCCTTATGTTCATCATCATCTTCTTCATAGTTCCCTTTTAACCCTAAAAATATTCTAACACAATCTCCTCAAATTCCTACAAGTTTAATGTGTTGTTAGCTACCACACCTTCCAACGTAGGCTTTGATACTAAATGATCTATAATCACCCTTCCAAGGATGTACAATCAACACATAATGCCTTAACACACAGCTAATATGCAATTTTCCAAAGGTAGAAATGTAGACATGAGAGTAAACCATACATAGACTCACAATCATACAAACACTTACTTAAGATTAGACAATGTAAGAAAGGGATATCAAGCCTAAAGGAAAAGTCATCCACCAACCTGAGTTCTCACCACCAACCTTTCCTTACAAAAAGATTAGATAAAGAGTAAAAATATAATCCTTGACCTAACAAGTATTTAAGAGAATTAAAGTAAAACATGAAACTTTGGAGAGAAATTCTTTTTAATGTTCAAATTCAAAAAGTGTCTTACATAGGAGAATTTGACATTTAAATGTGTGTCTTACAAACTTAAAAAATTATAAAAATGCCTTTAATACAATTTAGATAAAGAAAAATACAAAATTTAATTTGCATAAAATTTATGCAAAGTATAATATTGTGCATGAAAGATAACACGGTTGCACACTTGGATATGTGTATGTGTTGGATGATTGCATAACTAAACGTGGGAGCATGTGTGAGAGGCATGCACAAAGGTTGGAAGAGTGCACAAGTAGTAGCATGGACATATGTACAGGTATGCGTGTAGCTCAAAAAAGCACATGTAGGGAATGCATGGGAGCATGCATGACCATGTGCATGGTTTTCTTCATCTTCATATGGTTTCTTGGTCTATTTTCATTTTTTTTTAAGCTTTTTTCACCATACAATGTTCCCATCTTGGCCAAAAGACCATTTTAAGTGCCAAAGATTTGAAAGAAGGTATCAATAGCTGACAAAAAAGTGGAAACCCAAAGCAAGATAACAAAGTCACCTCAAGGTTGCCACTTGATTCCACGAAATGGATTAGTCACCTTTAAGTATGCTGATAGTTTAGAAGCCACATTCGCATCACATTGCTAAGCCTAAAGATACATCTTTACAAAGCTTTACAAATATAAAGTTTAAATACCTAAAAGACCAAATGAGGAAGCCCAAGCTACTTACCAAAATAAGATGTACATGCCCCCTAAAAACATGCCACGCCATTGAATCTTTACAAAAAGAAACCAAATGCAAATAGCTTACCATAATGGGCCAATAAGCTATACCAAAGCCGGAAACCCTATACCTAAGATACTTGTTAACCTATAACTGTTATAGTCAAAGAAAATAGCCCAAATCGTTTGCCATACCTTAAATAGTAAGAAGCATGTTGAAGGAGAAACTACTCAGAAGATAGATACATAAGGCGTTAAGCAATAGGCAAAAAAAGAGCCCTTAAACCTAAAGAAAAAACCTACCATAGTAAAAAGAAAATCGGTAGCCAATAAGACAAAAATAACATAACATAACAACAAATACACTAATATTTGGCAGCTTTTTCTTTCATTTGAGAGCCTAAAAAATGCCTAACTTCTTCTTATAAATGTCAAGGAAACAATATTTGATCATTTGCTTGCAAGTTGGGCCTCAACCTATAAAGAAAGGTAACTTCAAATCTAAAAAATAACCAGATTTTACTATTCACGATATAGTATTCATGAATAGTAAAATCAACTTTAGCCAAAGAAAACACCAACAATTAAAGCTTTTCGAATGTTTGAACTTGGTGAACACATCCTTATATGTCACTAGTAGCATGGCAACTAAAACTTGTTTCATCGCACTTGAAACACTTGAAAAATCCAAAATGATTATTGAGTTGAGAAAGCAAGCTAAGCCAAAAGGGAGAATTCTGGCCTCCAAGCAAAAGGTAGCCCAAACAAAACCTCCTCATGAGGACTACCATGTAGTCCTCACTAGTATTGCCAAAATAAGTGTGATACGCTCCATTTAGGGTCTTCATACAGGGGTAATTTGTTATTTTTCAAAATCTTTTTGCCTAAGAGATAATGTTATATCCATACGCGTGTTTTATCTCATATATGCATTGGAACACATACATGGAATAAGAGACATGTACAAAAAAAAAGAATCAATTAGGCCCCAACGTATACCACAAGGTTCCCTAACATTATAATATACAACAAACAACCCCTTAGTTTTGTATACATTTATTATTTACAGAGTGCATGTGTCATGCACATACTTTACAAAGCAATACACTTAATATACCAAATATGCAAATGCGGCCATTTTTTCACAAAACAATTGCATTAGCATCATCTATAGTGACTATAACACATGTAAGGCAAAAAAAAAAAAAAAAATAGAAATCAACAAATAATAATATTTTAGCCTAAAATATTTTCAAAATGTAATAAACAAAAAAGGCCCTAACATCAAAACCATTTACAATTAAATCTCTAACCTAAGGGCTAAGAAAAGAGTACATACTTTGCTTATCATATTTGTTTGCTAGTTTTGCTACATTTGGAATGGAAGTTGCTAGATTTTTTGTTAAAATTTTAAAGAGTTTTGCTTTGTTGTCACTCGTTGCGAGATGCACCTAGCCCATCCCGACTATAGCATATATGAGTAAGGGGCAAATATATCATTTCTCATATATGTGTATTACATGTCAAACGCATACTTTGGTAAGCGGGTGAGTGCAAAAAATAAACCATTTCAAAATCTACGCATAATGTGTGTATACCGTTATGTGTAAAAAAGAAGTAGTTTCATAAAGGCGGGAAAAAAGTAAGTAAAATTCTATTTTAATTAATAAGTGTTTATTTAAATTAACTTCCCTAATAAAAATATGTAAAAAGTTTAGATGTGAAAAAAATATAAAATTTATATAATATCACTAATAATATGTCTTAAGCATACAATATAATAATATCAGTCTTAATTTTAATTTATTTTATTAAAACCAATATAAAATTTTAAATTAAAGTATTTGACTAACCACTAATTCTAATATGACACAAAATATGATTTGTAGCGACCCTCGCCCCAGTTACTGTGCGCTGCGGAAAATACTGTTCATATAATAATAAAATATACCTGAGACGGGGATCTCTACAGAAAAGAACTGCTACTACTGAAAAATTTCTTAATAAAATGAACTGAAACATAATTCAGTATTCAAATATACTGAAATGTAAGCGTGAAAATTCAGGCTGCTCATGTATGAAAATAAACTGTCATACAGTGTATACTATAATGTAATACACACATATATACATGAGAAACTAAAGCATGCGAGCCAACATGCCAACTGCTGCTGCCAAGCCATATCCCCAAAATCTCGCAGCGGTCTCGCTCCAGCTCAGCCTCGAACTACTGACCTGTAAAAGGAAACAGGGAAAGGAGTGAGTGACAAAGTCACTCAGCAAGCGTTTCCAAACACAACACTCGCAGGTCCAAACAATCACTGACTACGTGACTCGTCACGTAGGAGGTTCTGCTAGATAGTTTTCTTATTCTGATTCTCTTGATATACCGAAGTATATCCATTACTGTTTAATTCTTTACTGAATTATGTTCTGTTTCTGTTCTGTTACTGATCTGTTCTCATATGTTCCTCATGAGATGTTGTACATGACAATGAAATGTATATGCTGATGTCATGTATGCTGAAAACTGTAAAAACTTGCCCTCAGGCTTTTTTTTTTGAAAAACTGTCTTTTCTGATAATAAAACTGTGATCCGAAGATCCTGAATATATACGTATAGTATATGCTAAAACTGTATCAGAAAGTATTGAAAATCTCTGAAATATCTGAAAATATCTACTATGCTGGCCAGACTGATGAACACAGGGATTCGGCACCCTGGCCGTGTGAGTTCAAGTCCTAATGAATCTACTGATGCACAACCAGCACTCTCTCTAACGAGCTTGGTCAGTGACTATGTCCTCTCTAGCGGACGCTGGTTTCCCTCTCTAGCGGGTGTGTGAACTCACAGGTGCCCCCTCGTATTCACCCCTATCTGATATATGAAAAATCATATATGTATATCTGAAAATCATGTTTCTGGATCCTTGGATCCAGTCTGAAAATATCTGATATGGCATGTCATGCTAAATGCTGATAATCATGCATGAAATGCTGATTTCTGATATTAATTCTGAGTTCTGTGTGCTTAGAATTGGCTTAGAGTGGCTTAATTCTCTTTTAAATTTCATTTCTGCTGATTTCTACTGTGCACGGGCGTGTGTTCTGGGACGCACGGGCGTGTGACAAGGCACACGGGACCGTGTGGCCATCGTGCAGGTGGGCGTGCAGGGCTCTGGAACATTTCATGAAAGCTGGGCAAGGCACACGGGCGTGTGTCTGCCTTCCTCTTCTTCCCGTGTTCAGCAACACGGGCGTGTGGAATTGAGGGAGAAAGCACACGGGCATGTGTCACTCGGGCACACGGGCGTGTGTCTGGGTTTTCAGACGCACACGGGCAGCATGCATGGCCGTGTCCCATGCAGAAAATGAGGACGCACGGGCGTGCCTCAGGGGTGCACGGTCGTGTGCTCGACCCAGAAACTGCAGAAGGCATCTGGAAATCCAGAAATTCCCACACCAACACTTTCACACTCCAAATCAACACACATACAAGCTCAAAACTGCTACTAGCATGCCCAAAAACATCATATCATCAACTCAAACACGCCAATCATCATAAATAAGCATATATCTCATGTATATCAACATATACACAAATAAGCATGGAAAGCCACTCAATCATCCAATCATGCATAATATCAAGCTCAAGCATGCTGCAAATATCTCAAACAAGCACACATAACATTCTCATACACTGTAAACAGCCAATCAGGCTCTGAAAACGGCGAGAGAAGTGAGGAAAACACTTACCTCGCGCCATGGAAGCTCTATCTCTCTCTCTCTAGAAGATTCTGGATCTCTAATCTGAAGCTGAGCTACTGGGGGATCTCTCTCTGGAACTCTAGGGTTCACTGGAGCTGAGGAAGAAGAAGAGAAAACTGGAAATAAGCTGGGAACTGAAGTCTGCGCGCACTGAAGAAATTAAAACATATATCTGGCTAAATGGGCAGACACACGGTCGTGTGTCCTGGGCACACGGTCGTGTGTCCTGGGCACACGGGCACACGGTCATGTGTAGTGGAAAATAGCCATTTCCACCCCCACATGCGCAGAAACTATAACTAAGCCCCAAAGGACTTCTAAATAACTCTTCTACCCCCCTGAAACTCTCTAAAATGACAAATACACCCCTTGGGTCATTACAATTCTCCCACTCTAATAAAAATTCTGTCCCCGGAATTATCTAAACAACTCAGGGAATCTTTCTCTCATCTCAGCTTCAACTTCCCATGTAGCTTCCTCGATTCTCTGACTTCTCCACAGAACTTTAACTAGGAGAATCTCTTGGTTTCTCAGCTTCTTTACTTTGTAGTCCAAAATCTGAACTGGGACTTCTTGGTAGCTCAAGTCATCTGATAACTCTAGATCTTGAACCTTTAACACGTGAGATGGATCACTCACATATTTTCTCAACTGAGAGACATGAAACACACTATGGATTCTGTCCATACTGGCTGGAAGAGCAAGTCTATAAGCAACTCTGCCCACTCTCTCCAGAATTTGATACGGTCCGATAAATCTCGGAGCCAACTTGCCTTTTCTGCCAAATCTCAGGACACGTCTTTAGGGAGCAACTCGTAGAAACACATGGTCTCCAATCTCAAACTCTATGTCCCTACGCCTCAGATCTGAATAGCTTTTCTGACGATCCTGGGCCTATTGAATTCTCTGTCTGATAACTCTGATCAGCTCAATCATAAGCTGAGTCATCTCTGGCCCCACTGCTGACTTTAGGGAATCTCTGTCACCAATGTCATCCCAATACAATGGTGACCTGCACCTCCTACCATACAAGGCCTCGAAAGGTGTTATCTGGATCGTAGACTGATAGCTGTTGTTGTAGGAGAACTCCATCAACGGTAGCAAATCAGCCCAACTAGTTTGAAAATCCATGCAACAGGCTCTCAACATGTCCTCTAGGATCTGGTTGACTCTCTCAGTCTGACCATCTGTCTGTGGGTGGTAAGCTGAACTGAAATGAAGTCTGGTTCCCAATGCTCTCTGTAGACTACCCCAGAAAGCAGATAAAAATCTCGAATCTCTGTCTGAAACTATATCTCTGGGAACCCCATGTAATCTGACCACCTCTCTGACGTACAAACGGCCCAACTGATCTGTGCTCAAACCCTCTCTGATCGGTAAGAAGTGAGCTGACTTGGTCAATTGGTCAACTCAACATAACCTCTATCTTACTCGGGTCAACTGAAATACCAGCTGCTGAAACTACATGCCCGAGAAAAGCAACACTGCTCAACCAGAACTCACATTTGCTGAACTTAGCATAAAGCTGACGATCTCTCAATCTCTGAAGGACAAACCTCAGATGATCCTCATGCTCCTCTACGCTCCTCGAGTTGACCAAGATGTCGTCGATAAAAACAACAACGAATCTATCTAGACAGTCTTGGAAAACTCGGTTCATCAAATCCATGAATACTGCAGGAGCATTCGTCAACCCAAAAGGCATCACCACAAACTCATAGTGGCCATACCTCGTCCTGAAAGCTGTCTTGGGTACATCTCGCTCAACTACTCTGACTTGATGATACCCAGACCTCAAATCTATCTTGAGAACACTGCGGCTCCACTCAGCTGATCGAACAAGTCATCAATCTTGGGCAACAGATACTTGTTCTTTACTGTTACCTTGTTCAGCTCTCTGTAATCTATACACATTCTCAGGGAACCATCCTTCTTCTTGACAAACAAGATGAGAGCACCCCATGGTGAGCAGCTCGGTCTGATAAATCTCTTATCAATCAACTCTTGTAGCTATTTCTTCAATTCTTGCAACTCGGCTGGAGCCATCCGATACGGAGCCTTCGAGATAGGAGCCGTACCCGGAAGCAACTCTATGCAAAACTCCAACTCTCTCTCAGGAGGCAACCCTGGTAGATCCTCTGGAAACACATCAGGGAACTCCCTCACTACAGGCACATCCTCGATACTTGACCCAACTACATCCCTGCAAACTACATTAGCCAAGTACCCTATACAACCCTTACTCAGGAGTCTCCTTGCCTGCAAACAGGAGATAAGTGGGGTCTCTACTCTCCCCTCTCCAAAGATGAACTGATCAGGGCCTAACTGCAGTCTAACCTTTTTCTTTCTACAGTCAATCTCAGCCCCATACTCACTCAGGAAATCCATACCTAGGATCATGTCAAAATCAGCTAACTCTAACATGATCAGGTCTATCCTCAATTTCCTGCCCATAATCTCGATCTCCTGATCTGACAGAATCCGGTCACTCAAAACCATACTGCCATCTGGCATCTCTATACTAATACTCCTATTTGCCACACTAGGGATTAACCCTAAACTCTCTACTATCTCACTAGAAATGAAACTGTGTGTGGCACCACAATCAATCAACACATAAATAGGAGTATTAAGGAAGAGCAACTGATCGGTAACTGCATGAGGTGTTGTCTCTGCTTGATCCCATCTGACTGTAAAGACTCTGGCTCTACCTCCACCCGAAGGGCCTACACCACCTCCAGGTGCACCGGGACCACCTCTGCCTGCTCTAGTACCTCTGCCGGCTGGACCAGGAAAACCTCTGGCTGGGGGGCTACTCCCAAGAACTAGGCACTCTGATGCCTGATGACCAGGCTATCTGCATCTGAAGTACACACCCTGTCCTGCTAAGCACTCTCCCGAATGCCTCCTACCACAAGTGCTACACTGTGGTAAATCTATTCTCTGCTTTCTGCCTCTCTCAGATTTCTTGGACTGCATGGGTCTCTTTCCCTTGTCTATGCCACTGCCTCTGTCAGGAGCTCTCTCAGGGGCTCTCTCCGCAGGTGTACTGAATGCACCCATCCTCTGCAGATATACCTCTTATCTCATAGCTCTCCCAAGGGCGTCACTGAATCTCTAAGGAGGAGTCTGCCCTGTCATGACATCTCTAGCGATCGCTGAGTGCAATCCATGCACAAATTTCTGAACTCTGGTGATCTCTGAAGCTGCCATGTCTGGCACAAATCTCACCAACTGATTAAATCTGGAAGCATATTCTTTCACTGAACTGGTGCCCTGAGTCAACTCTATGAACTCTTGAGCCTTAGCGTGCACCATATCTGCACTCCGGTACTCCTCATCAAATAATCTTCTGAAGTCAACCCAAGACATGGTGCGAACGTCTACCGATGCCTTAACAAGGTTCCACCAAACCCGGGCGTCACCTCTGAGCATATAAACTGCATATCTGACTCTCTCTCTGTCTGTCATGGGAAACAACTTCATGGCATTCTCAACTGATTCGATCATGTCCTCTGCGACTGCAGGATCTCCGGAACCAGTGAATCTGGGTGGCTGATGGGCTCCTGGTAGACTGTAAATCGGATGCAGTCTCGCTGCACTGCCAGTACTAACTATGCCTGTCCCTGAACTCTGGCCTGGCTGATACTCAGACTCTGACGCCTGACCATACTCTGGAGCCTGAGCATACACTGGTGCCTGAAACTCCTCTGGCCTCTGCTCATAATATTCTCTACCTCGCCCCTGACGGGCTCTGCCTCTGACAGGCTCTAGAGTCTCAACCCTTTTTGGAGGCTGACGCTCTTCTCTCAAAACGTCTCTGACAATATTTCTGACATCCTCTGCTTGAAGAGAAGCTCTGGAGTGCTGGGACCGTCTATGGTCACTAGTGCTCATAGGTCTAATGGAGGCACTACTCTGCTCACTCACATCTCTATCTCTATGGGATCTCCTATCTAGAAAATCACCACACAGAGGATAAATATCACACAATAAACTGAATTTCATACTTAAAACTTACGCTGAGAGGAAGCGAGCGACGACTACTGGGATAGGCTGGCTCTCGGCTCATGTAATTTATACAAATAATACATGTGAAAATTCATTTTCTGAAAATGATTTTCAAAATCTGCTAAATGGCCCAAAGCAATGTTCTGATACCAACACTGTAGTGACCCCCGCCCCAGTTACTGTGTGCTGCGGAAAATACTGTTCATATAATAATAAAATATACCTGAGACGGGGATCTCTACAGAAAAGAATTGCTGCTACTGAAAAATTTCTTAATAAAATGAATTGAAACATAATTCAGTATTCAAATATACTGAAATGTAAGCGTGAAAATTCAGGCTGCTCATGTATGAAAATAAACTGTCATACAGTGTATACTATAATGTAATACACACATATATACATGAGAAACTAAAGCATGCGAGCCAACATGCCAACTGCTGCTGCCGAGCCATATCCCCAAAATCTCGCAGCGGTCTCGCTCCAGCTCAGCCTCGAACTACTGACCTGCAAAAGGAAACAGGGAAGGGAGTGAGTGACAAAGTCACTCAGTAAGCATTTCCAAACTTAACACTCGCAGGTCCAAACAATCACTGACTACGTGACTCGTCACGTAAGAGGTTCTACTAGACAGTTTTCTTATTTTGATTCTCTTGATATACCAAAGTATATCCATTACTGCTTAATTCTTTACTGAATTATGTTCTGTTTCTGTTATGTTACTGATCTGTTCTCATATGTTCCTCATGAGATGCTGTACATGACAATGAAATGTATATGCTGATGTCATGTATGCTGAAAACTGTAAAAACTTGCCCCCAGGCTTGTTTTTTTGAAAAACTGTCTTTTCTGAAAACTCTTTCTGATAATAAAACTGTGATCCGAAGATCCTGAATATATACGTATAGTATATGCTAAAACTGTATCAGAAAGTATTGAAAATCTCTGAAATATCTGAAAATATCTGCTATGCTGGCCAGACTGATGAACACAGGGATTCGACACCCTGGCCTTGTGAGTTCAAGTCCTAATGAATCTACTGATGCACAACCAGCACTCTCTCTAACGAGCTTGGTCAGTGACCATGTCCTCTCTAGCGGACGCTGGTTTCCCTCTTTAGCGGGTGTGTGAACTCATAGGTGCCCCCTCGTATTCACCCCTATCTGATATATGAAAAATCATATATGTATATCTGAAAATCATGTTTCTGGATCCTTGGATCCAGTCTGAAAATATCTGATATGGCATGCCGTGCTAAATGCTGATAATCATGCATGAAATGTTGATTTCTGATATTAATTCTGAGTTCCGTGTGCTTAGAATTGGCTTAGAGTGGCTTAATTCTCTTTTAAATTTCATTTATGCTGATTTCTACTGTGCACGGGCGTGTGTTCTGGGACGCACGGGCGTGTGACAAGGCACACGGGACCGTGTGGCCATCGTGCAGGTAGGCGTGCAAGGCTCTGGAACATTTCATGAAAGCTGGGCAAGGCACACGGGCATGTGTACTCGGGCACACGGGCGTGTGTCTGCCTTCCTCTTCTTCCCGTGTTCAGCAACACGGGCGTGTGGAATTGGGGGAGAAAGCACACGGGCGTGTGTCACTCGGGCACACGGGCGTGTGTCTGGGTTTTCAGACGTACACGGGCAACATGCACGGCCGTGTCCCATGCAGAAAATGAGGACGCACGGGCGTGCCTCAGGGGCGCACGGTCGTGTGCTCGACCCAGAAACTGCAGAAGGCGTCTGAAAATCCAGAAATTCCCACACCAACACTTCCACACTCCAAATCAACACACATACAAGCTCAAAATTGCTACTAGCATGCCCAAAAACATCATATCATCAACTCAAACACGCCAATCATCATAAATAAGCATATATCTCATGTATATCAGCATATACACAAATAAGCATGGAAAGCCACTCAATCATCCAATCATGCATAATATCAAGCTCAAGCATGCTGGAAATATCTCAAACAAGCACACATAACATTCTCATACACTGGAAACAGCCAATCAGGCTCTGAAAACGGAGAGAGAAGTGAGGAAAACACTTACCTCGCGCCATGGAAGCTCTATCTCTCTCTCTAGAAGATTCTGGATCTCTAATCTGAAGCTGAGCTGCTGGGGGATCTCTCTCTGGAACTCTAGGGTTCACTTGAGCTAAGGAAGAAGAAGAGAAAACTGGAAATAAGCTGGGAACTAAAGTCTGCGCGCACTGAAGAAATTAAAACATATATCTGGCTAAATGGGCAGACACACGGTCTTGTGTCCTGGGCACACGGTCGTGTGTAGTGGAAAATAGCCATTTCCACCCCCACATGCGCAAAAACTATAACTAAGCCCCAAAGGACTTCTAAATAACTCTTCTACCCCCCTGAAACTCTCTAAAATGACAAATACACCCCTTGGGTCATTACATGATTAATGTTTAATTTATTGTTTTAGTACTTATAAACATAATACGTAATTAGAATATAATTATAATATCTCAAACATATAATATTATTAATTAATAAATTATAATAGTTAATTTTTTCTATTTTATAGCAATAGATTTAATACTAATAGATAATTTATATTTCATTGAACCAAATTTAAATCATGTTCAAGAATTTTAAAAAACTTAAAAAAAAACATTAATGAAAAAAAAAATTAAACCCTAAATAAAATAATTATAGAAAAATTATGTTATATCTATAAAATCTATCTTGTCCTATGTCATTTTTTCTAATTATGAAGATTGTACAATAATAGTGTTATAAATCAAGACAAATCAGGTTTATATTTTTATATAAATGGATCAAAATCAGACTATAGTGTCAAATGATAGAGATAATAAAAGATTTACCAAACCATTGTTAAAAGCTTGTATTGTTGACAAGTTAAAAGCTAATCATTGCCACTATATAGTTAAATGGTAATAATATCTTGTTAAAGGTCAATATTAGTATGTGTATGAATGATGTTCGAATTCTTGGCTCAACACAAATTTGTACACTGCTAACTTAATAGAGAGGTCACACACAATATATGTTGATTACGTTTTAAAGATATTAGATTATTTGAGATAAATTTGATTCAACATCTAGATTTTTGATTTTGAGTCTTGCAAAATGTTCAAACTAAAAGCATATGTTTTATGCTTTAAGGGCTAAAGAAAAATAATCAAGGGGTGAATAGTTGTAAATGAAATTGTATACATTGACTTTATCTAAACCAATAAAGATAATATTGAAATGGTAATTGATAAGTCACATGCACGATCATGCATGGTCAATGCATGCCCGTGCATTATCTTGGGTTGACTTTCTTTATGAATTTGATCATATTACCCTAATATTCAAATAATTACATATTGCATGAGATAAAATAAAGATCAGGTGCACAACCATGCATAATGATGCACTATCATGTGTCATCTTTATATAAAAAGACGAATTTTCAACTATATATATATTGATAAGAATTTTCATCTTTATTTCGTATCTTATAAGTTTTATTTATCATGATATCTTAACTTTGATTCATGTCATGCTATGTATGTCATGGTATAAAGTATATTGAAATTACCCTTAGGCCTATGTTCTAATAATCTTTTTTGAAAATAAATGTTATGATCCGAAAATCTTGAAATAAAATCATAGCTAAAATCTCCCTCTTTATATATAATATATATATGTATACATAAGCTGTATTTGAAAACTATTTTACTGATTAGACTAATGAATATATGAATTCAACATCTTGACTGTATGAGTCCTATTATATTAACACTTAATCAGTAAGTTGGAAATATCTGACCATATTGATACTAAATCAGTAAGCTAAAAATCTAATTCATACTGACATAAGATTAGTAAGCTAAAATTGTAAACCATACTAACATGCGGTCAATAAGCTGAAAATATAATCTTATAGGTGCCCCTTGTATTCACTTCTAAAATAATGTTTAGAGCATTGTATTTCTATTTAAAAATCATGCATATGAATCAATTGATCCTTTTTTTTAAAAACTCTGTTTTGGCATGTTAGGTCATGTATGATAAAATATCTTAATTTTAACATACAAAATGTAGGCTCAAAAAGATTGTTATAGTTGAATGAAGCTGATAAGTTTAGACATCAAACCTAGAAGAATGCCAAGCTACATAAAGTAAGAACTAAGAAGTGGTATGACAAACACATACTGAAAGAGAGTTTAAAGAAGAAGAGAAGGTACTACTATTCAATGCTAGATTATGACTTTCTTCATTAAAGTTACAGTCTATATGGTTAAGACCATTTACCGTGATGAAAGTATACCAATTGGGTGTCATTCATATATCTCATTAAGAGAAAGGCACATTCATAGTCAATAGACAAATATTGAAGCACTACAAAGATAGACAATAGAGTAAGGAAATGATTTCCATCCTCATTGAACAATTCGACCTAAAGACGATCAAATAAAAGTCAAGCTATAGATTTTAAACAAACGTTTATTGGAAGATAACTTAATTTTTCATTTTCACGCTCTTTTATACATTGTTATATTTTATTTAAATTTAAAATTTCAAGTGATAATGAAATGTTTTTTGTGATTTTCAAATGTTAAGGTCAAGTGAAGGCGAATGAGCACGAGTAGAGACCAAAATGATGCAAAATGCAACATGAAGTCCAAAATCTAGGTGCCATGGTGCCATATTTGAGTGCCAAGGCAGAAACTAGGCATTAAGTGCCATGCTGCAGCACACACATAGGAAACTTATACATAAAACACACGTCGCGACTGTAGCATCCTAGATCCGGAAGCCCTTAGGGGTAGAATTTTGGGGTTAGAAATCGAATTCAGAGAGAGATTGGGAGTCTGGTTAAGTTCAGGGGTGAGTTGGTAAGTTTTCGAAGCCATGTGGCTTCCGTTGGAATCCTTTCGGAAGGATTCGATTAGGCGAGCGAGCGGGAAATAAGTTATACTTATTTTCCCTAGTGCACGAAAGTGCATCCTTGGTGCACGCCCGTGCGTGGCATGCTATATAAGTGAGCCGTGAGCATTATGTCATTTTTCTCACCCAAGTTTTCTCTTTAGCCAAAATTTCTCTCTTCCTTGCAGCTCCTCCCATCCTTAGAGAGGAAATTCAGCAGCCGGTTCCTCCTAATCCTATTAGAGAGCCAAGAGATTAGTGATTTGAAGCTTGGTTTCAAAGCATGGAGAGAGGTAAGTGTTCCTCACTTCTTCTTGCGTTTTCCCAGCTTGTTTGATGAATGTTGATGCCATGGATGAATTTATTGCATGCTGATGAATGTGTGGAAGGCTTATATGTGATTGCATGTTGATTTGGTTGATAGATTTCCACCCTTGAAGCTTGCATGTGTGTATGTATGGCTTTAGAAAGAGAAAGAAGATATTTCTATGGTAGATCCCGTGATTGATGATGCATGTGCAAGTTAAGGCTTGAATTGTGTTAATTGGGATGTTGAGAATATGTGTTTGAAGTGTGATCGTGAATGAATGTGATTTGGTTGGCCACTTGTGCATTTTCCGAGCGGTGCTTTGTTGAAGAACCAGACGCACGACCGTGCGCCATTATGGCACGGCCGTGAGCCTGTGTTT
Source organism: Anacardium occidentale (assembly GCA_026122585.1). Lineage (NCBI taxonomy): Eukaryota > Viridiplantae > Streptophyta > Magnoliopsida > Sapindales > Anacardiaceae > Anacardium > Anacardium occidentale. Next base: position 26,888 of record JAJEJH010001032.1, read on the forward strand.
CTCCAGATGCACGCCCGTGTGCACGACCTATGCACGGCCAGAAATGTGCATGCACGCCCGTGTGTCCGCATACGCACGCCCGTGCATAGGCATTTCAGTGACAATGAATAGTAAATTCCCGAGAGTTGCACGACCAGGCGCACGACCAGTGCACGGTCCCGTGCGTCAGGGTGCACGCCCGTGCACATTTCATGCACGCCCGTGCATCAGCAGAATTTCAGAAAAATGTTATTTGAATGGGAAATTGAGCATGCGAATTCAGAATAAACATTTAATGGCTTCAGATAAGCATCAAATAAGCATGTAATGAGTTAATAAGCTGCATATGCATGTCATGGCATTACATGTAGCTTCAGAGAGGATCAGGGGATCCGAATTCAGCAGTATTCAGAACCCGATGTACGGGTAAGAGTATAGGGTGAATACGAGGGGGCATCTGTGGGATTCAGCCTTCTGACACCAGTCAGAACGCTCAGCAGTATTTCAGATTCAGTTCCTGACACCAGTCAGATGATTCAGCAGTATTTCAATTTCAGCTCTCTGACACCAGTCAGATCGAAGCAGTACAGTATTCAGATTCAGCTTTCTAGCCAGTAGCTAGACTGTTTAACTCACATGGTCAGGATGCCGAATCCCTGTATTACCCAGTCTGATCAGCACAGCAGGTACCCGAGGGTACAGAGAGGTATTCAGATGCATGCATCCAGTTTTCAGTTAGCATGACATGACATACACATCATGACATGCACACATATGATAATAGTAAATGAATGAAATCCAGATGATCAGTTTCCAGATTCCAGCAAGCGCATAGATGTATGATTAGGGCCGAGGCCCAGGTATGTTTGATTTATATGATTGTTTGTACTTGCTTGGGTATTGAGGGAAGTAAGGAGCGCTTACTGGGTGATCTTTATCACTCATCCCCCTCCTTCTTCCAGTTTTACAGGTGTTCGTGCTGGGTTCGAGGAGCGGTTGGATCGAGGCTGACGGAGAAGGCATGCACACACACCTCGATCAGTGTATATCAGTTTTGGACCTGTGTGGACATTGTTGTACATGTTTTGTATCCAGATGTACAGTATATGTATATGATGTAGGCCAGTGGGCCCTTGTACAGAATAGTTGTATATCTCAGATGTATATATATATATATATGATGTATATTCAGATGAGCTTCCGCGTGTACAGAAATGTAAAGCATTGTACAGTTTCAATTATTTTATTTTCCGTAGGATTCCCGTCGCGGGTACCCATATTTTCAGATGATTAATAAAAGCTCCCCAGATATTGTTATTATTCAGCACAGCAGGGGTACTCGTGGCGGCGGGTCTTACACAGTAGCTTAAGTCCTAAACATCTTATGAGACCAATACAACCTTCAAACTATGTCACTTTGATACAAGACTTTCAACTTAGAAGGAATTAAAACTCATATATTTTCATTCTTACATTCTCATTTCATTAAAGTAGTTATATAAAACATAAATTATTTCTTGTTATCAAGTAACTTAGAACTCATGAAAACTAGAAATTTGTATCATGTAAAACAAGAATATTATTTCTTCATCACAAGCCATCAACCACTTATGTAACTAACATTGTTGTAACAAATATTTGATATCACAATATAAAACATAAAGCATATCTTATTAACATAAAGCTTGAAACTTATGAAAGCACTTCATATTAGCAAGTATAAGTCTTATTTCCTCTTCAAAATTATATATTTTTATATATACATATAATCCTGTGTAGCCAAGTTTATAATAATTATGTGTTCATACCTTTCTTTACCACTCTTTTGTCTCTTTTTTTTTCCCTTTTATTTTTTTATTTATTTGTGTCTTTCATATTTCAATTAACTTAAGCTTGCTTAAGAATCAAGTTATAAAATATGTGTGTACCAAGCGACAATATTCAAGTTGAATTTGATTTTCAAGTTAAAGGTGCTACAATTATCCTCCTAAAAAGAATTTCATCCTTGAAATCCACTTACCTAAAAAAATTTAGGGATATTGTTGTCTTATATGATCTTCGACTTCCCACGTGGTTTCTTCTACATTTTGGTTTCTCCATAACATCTTTACTAAGGGAATTTCCTCTTTTTTTGAAACTGTCTCACTTCTTGAGCAAGAATTTGAATGAGTTCCTCTTCATATGTAAGGTTTAACTTCAATGGAAACTTGTTGCAAAACATAGGAGGGATCACTGTGTTACCTTCAAAGCATAGACATATGGAAGACATTGTGAAGTTGTGCTAACTCTAGCACTAAGGCTAGACAATAAGCCACTGGACCAATTTTCTCAATCACCTTGAATGGCCTAATAAAGCAAAGATTAAGCTTTCCTCTTTTGTCAAATCTCATTATGCCCTTTCACAGAATAGTTTATCTCCAATCTCAAACTTAATTTCATTCTACTTTAAATTTATATCTCTTCTAGCGGTCTTATACTACTTTGAGATTCTTTCGGATCATATCCATCTTATCAATAGTATGCTATACCAACTTTGGACCAATAAGCTTTCTTTCACCCATTTCACCCTAATATAAAGGAGTTCTATGGAGACATTTAAAGACTAGAATGATAACTATTATTATAGGTGATTCTAAAAGTGGTAGGTGATCATCCTAACTACCCTTTAACTCAATCACACCTACCCAAAGCATGCCCTCGAATGTTAGAATAGTCCTCTCACTTTGACCATCAATCCAAGAATGATAAGCAATACTAAATCTTAACTTGGCACCTAATGCCTCCTACAAATTATGCCAAAAATGAGATATGAAGCGAGGATCCTGATATGATACAATAGAGACTAGTACTCCATGAAGTCTCACTATTTCATCCACATATAGCATAACAAGCTTCTCTAAGGAGAAATCAATTCTAATAGGTAAGAAATGAATTGTTTTTGCCAATCTATCTATCACTATCCAAATTACATCATCTTTTTTTTTTTTATGTTCTTGGCAATCTCGTGATAAAGTCCATAGTAATATACCTCTATTTCCATTATGGTATTATCAAAGGTACTAAGGAACCCAAGGGATTACAAATTCTACAATGTCCTTCTGTATTCCTGGTCATTAATAATCTATTTTCATTTTCCGGTACATTTTGTATTATCAGGATATGTAACATAAAGAGAACAATGGGCTTTTTCCAAGATTTCTCTTATTAACTCTTCTGTATAAAGGACATAAATCTTCCCCTGGTATGTTAGAACCTCATCATCTCTAACCAAGAACTTGGAATCAATATGTTGTTAGATCTCTTTTTTAGTCTTCACCAACTTTACATCTTGTATCTGAGCTTCTTAGATTCTCTCTAAAAGAATAAGGCTTACCTTGAGTATAGCTAGCAAGTCACCTAATTCATTAACTATCGAGTATTAATGGTTCTTATATCTACTAGTATAACCAAGGTCCCACTAGATTTCCTACTCATTACATCTGTCACAACATGTGATTTTCCAGGGTGGTAGTTTATAACATAATCACAATCCCTCAATAACTCTAACCACCTTCTTTGTCTTAAGATCAACTCTTTTTAACTTAACAACTACCTTAGACTCTTGTGATTTGTAAACACTTTGAAGGTGATACCATAAAGCTAATATCTCCAAATCTTTAAGCAAACACAATTATTACTAAGTCTAAGTCGTGAATAAGATAATTACGTTTATGTGGTATTAATTGTCATGAAGAATAAGCTATAACCTTGTCATGTTGCATAAGTACATAACCTAACACTTCCTTGAATACACATCAAATCCATCTTCTCCTTGAGGTAAAGGAAGATTTAAAGTTATAGTAAAATAAGTTTTCAGCTTCTTAAAATTGGCTTGACATTCTAGTGTTCACTCAAACTTCTTATCTTTCCTTAAAAGTCTAGTCAGTAGGGTAATAATAATAGAAAGTCTTAAACAAACTAGGTTTTCAATTTGCCTTTCCCTGAACAGGAAATAGATTCCCTAATAGGAACGGGAATGGGACAGTGACAGCTAAAATACCCACAATTAGGGATAGGGGGACGGGGATAAATATATCTCCAACACATCCCCTCCCTAGTTTTTTTTCTCTCTACCTCTTAAACCCTTAAATACTGAATTAACCCTAAAAGTTTTGAATTATTACAAATGTTGTAGTACCTAATGAATATTCTATTATTTTTCTAATGAGAATTGGAAAGGAAAAGTAATGGGAATTTTCCCCATAGGATGAGGAGAGGAAGGGGAGAGAAATGTTCCCCGTGGGAAGGGGACAACGATTCCTCGTCATATCCATATTAGGGACAGGACAAAGACAAGGACGAGAATTAGGGTATTTGGCGTTTATCCGCCCCATTGTCATCTATAGTTTGCACATGCATTCTAGTAGATCTCTTTAGCTATAGACATTTTTTTTAACATAGTTTATTGTGGGTTTGATAGGTTGCAACAAAGTTGATGCATCAAATTGTTGCAGGGAGCACATAAACACTATGGTTGTCATTGTTATCGCTAATTTAAAGTAGAAGGCTATAGCTTGTTATCATTATTACTTTCAAAGTATGATCATTATAATGCATTAAGAAAATGAAACAATGCTTTATACTTTGTTCTTAGACCATGTTCTTTGAAATTTCTTTTGTAATCAATGAAGAATAAAAGGGAAAAATTATTTTCCTACTTGAATGAATTTTATTGAATAAAAAGATACATCTTTATACAAAAATTACCCTATGGTCAGACTACTTCGTTTTAAGTAATCTAAATATAGTAGGCATTTAAATCTTAAATTTAAAGGTCTACTACTAATGTAAAACATATTTATTTCATGAACAACAGGATATAATTGTCCTTTTTAACTCTTCCTCTCAAGTTGCTGACTGAATTTCATGAATATTGGGGTAAGCTCAAGTTTGAGTTGTTCAAATTGGCTCTCCAGTCGAGATTGAACTTAAGAATGATCAATTTGATAAACTCAAGAGTTTATAGTTTGATTTGAATAAAATATCAATAAGTCTTTAAAAGTTTGTGAATTTTACGCTTATACCCCTAATATGTCATTTTTTACTTTGAATATTATGCGATAATTAATAAATTTATAAGGTTTAAATGTAATTATTTATAAATTAAAGGATTTAAAATAATTTATTAAGTTGAATTCAAGTCAACCAATCTTGTCTTGAGCTTGAACTTGAGCCAAGATCTTATCATCTTGGCAAGCTCAAACTCAAGTTAAGCTTAAGCTTAAGCTAAGCATTGCTTTACTTCACTGGATTACACCCTTGGTTATTCTTTTAAATAGGTCTATTAATTAAGCCTATTGAATTGACTCTTAGTTATTCAAGTCTAAGCCTAAAAGAAAAAATAGATTTGGATTTCAGGCCTAAAATATATATATATATATAATTCGAGAAGTCTCATTCAAGTTAGAAAATAAAAAGCTTTAGTTTTAGTTGCATTTATATATGTAATATTTAAATTTATTTTAAATTCATTTCGTTTCAAAAATAAAACAAATTAACAAATATTATCTCGATATAATATTGATATAAATTAATAAATACAATAGTTTTCATACTCTATCGAGCCTCAAGCTTGCTTGGCATGGCCTACCTTTAAATCTATTTATATACTTGCTTTTTTTACTATTATAAAGCACCATAATAAGTACTTAAATTATATGTTAAAAATAAAAATAAATTAGAAAAAATTATTAACATAATTCTTTTTAAAAAAATAAAAAATAAATTTAATTTGTGTTTTTAAAGTTAAACATATTTGACTTGGTTTTTATGTGTACTCATTGCTCGTATACATAGTTAATGTGTATTACACTGTTTAAGACATTGAAATGCATGTACCAACGGAATTCTGCACAATCTTCATCTTTAATCTACATTGTGACAAATTTTGAAGATTAAAAGCTTAAAAAATGATAAAATTTATTAACAAAATAATATTTATCATGTTTACTTCAATTTAATATAAAAATATTTAAATATTTTGAAGTAAATTCACGGTGTTTTATTCACAATTATAGTGTAAAAAATCGAATAGGATCTTGAATGTCATCCTTTTTGGGTTTTTGTTGGGTTGTATAAATGGTTGTTTTTGAAATTAACCCTGAATCAGAGTAAAAAAAATGGTAAAAAATTTGAAAGACTTCACATAACAAGTAATTCAAGGGTGAATTCATGTTATACATATATAAATAAAAGGGTATTTTTGTAATTTTAATAAAACCAACTGCAAAACCTAAACGTAAAATTTTCAAATTCGTATAAATTTTTCATGAGAGAATACGGGTCATGTACCATAACATCAAAAGGCGCTTTTTTGGCTTGTTCTGCTCCCACTAAAACCCGCCTTAAACCCTAGACCATTACCTTTTGATTCATTCGGAAGAATGAACATACGAAGCCTAAAGACTCTTCTTTATCACTCAATTTCATCTCTCATGTACCCTTCTAAATCCTCCGTTTTAGTTTCTCGTTCACTCAATTTTTCCCGCCAAAATATGTTCTCTGTTTTCACCAGATTCATGTCCGACTCTACTTCCTACAATCTCCCCGGATTGATCGACCCAGAAGACGCCGTTTTGGCCGAGGCTTCACGGGTGGAGTCCGTTTCCGCAGAAGAATTCGGGTTTTTGCGGGACTCTTTGATGAGTTCAGATGCTAATTCAGTGGCAATATTTGATGCTGGTAAGTGCTCTAACGACGCTGTTTTGATCGCTACTACGATATTAGAGGATAAAGATGGGTTTAGTGATAAAACCCAGAAGTCTCTTAGGCAATTTAGAGGGAAATTAAGTGAATCATTAGTGGTTGATGTGTTGAATTTAATTAAAAACCCTGAATTGGGTATTAAGTTTTTTATTTGGGCAGGTAGACAAATTGGGTATTCGCATTCGATGCCTGTGTATAACGCATTGTTGGAGCTAATTGAATGTGATCAAAATGAGAGAGTACCAGAAGAATTCTTGCGTGAAATAAGAAATGATGATAGGGAAGTGCTTGGGAAGTTGTTTAATGTGTTGATTCGTAAATGTTGTCAAAATGGGCTGTGGAATGTGGCTTTAGAGGAGTTGGGGAGGTTGAAAGACTTTGGGTATAAGTGTACACGAGCAACTTATAATGCGTTAATTCAAGTGTTTTTAAGAGCAGAGAGATTAGATACGGCTAACTTGGTTTATAGAGAGATGTCAGATGCGGGGCTTCGTATGGATGCTTTTACTTTAGGTTGTTTTACGCATTCCCTTTGCAAAGCAGGGAAGTGGAGGGAAGCTCTAACATTGATTGAGAAGGAAGAATTTGTGCCAGACACAGTACTTTATACGAAGATGATATCTGGGCTGTGTGAAGCTTCACTTTTTGAAGAAGCTATGGATTTTTTGAACAGAATGCGAGCTAGTGCATGCATTCCTAATGTTGTGACATTTAGGATTCTCCTTTGTGGCTGTTTGAGGAAAAAAAAACTTGGCAGATGTAAAAGGATTCTCAGTATGATGATTTCAGAAGGTTGTTATCCAAGTCCTAGGATATTTAATTCTCTTGTTCATGCTTACTGTAGGTCAGGAGATTATTCTTATGCCTATAAGTTACTTAAGAAGATGGTCCAATGTGGGTGCCAGCCAGGTTATGTGGTTTATAATATATTGATTGGTGGCATATGTGCCAATGAGGCATTGCCTGGTCCTGATGTGTTGGATCTGGCTGAGAAAGCTTATAGTGAAATGCTTGAAGCAGGAGTTGTCCTAAATAAAGTCAATGTAAGTAATTTCTCACGGTGTCTTTGTGGTGCTGGAAAATCTGACAAAGCCTATAGTGTTATTCGTGAGATGATGACTAAGGGATTTATACCTGATACTAGTACATATTCTAAAGTAATTAGTTATCTATGTGATGCCTCTGAAATAGAAAAGGCTTTTTCATTGTTTCAAGAAATGAAAAGAAATAATTTAGTTCCTGATGTCTATACATATACAATATTAATTGATAATTTTTGTAAAGCTGGCCTTATTGAACAGGCTCAAAACTGGTTTGATGAAATGGCAAAAGAAGGTTGTGCTCCAAACGTGGTTACTTATACTGCTCTCATACATGCTTACCTGAAGGCAAGAAAGTTGTCCTGTGCCAATGAACTCTTTGAAACTATGCTATCTGAGGGTTGCATTCCTAATATTATTACATTTACAGCTTTGATTGATGGCCATTGTAAAGCTGGGCAGATTGATAAGGCTTGCCAGATTTATGCTAGATTAAGGGGTGATGTGGAAATTCCAGATGTAGATATGTATTTCAAGGTTGTTGACGGCCACATCAAAGAACCAAATGTTTTTACATATGGAGCTTTGATAGATGGTCTATGCAAAGCTAACAAAGTCAAAGAAGCTCATAACTTACTGGATGCAATGTTTGCACATGGTTGTGAGCCGAACCATATTGTGTATGATGCTCTAATTGATGGATTTTGTAAGGTTGGGAAACTTGAGGAAGCACAAGTGGTGTTTTCGAAGATGTTGGAGCATGGATACAGTCCTAACGTATATACTTACAGCTCTTTGATTGATAGAATGTTTAAGGATAAGCGATTGGATCTTGCTTTAAAAGTCTTGTCCAAAATGCTTGAAAATTCTTGTCCTCCTAATGTTGTTATATACACAGAGATGATTGATGGTCTCTGTAAAGTTGGAAAGACAGATGAAGCCTATAAGCTTATGTTGATGATGGAAGAAAAGGATTGTCATCCAAATGTTGTGACTTATACAGCCATGATAGATGGCTTTGGGAAATTGGGTAAAATTGACAAATGCCTTCAGCTATTTACAGAAATGAGTTCAAAAGGTTGTGCACCAAATTTTGTCACATATCGGGTTTTAATAAACCATTTGTGTGCTTCTGGTCTTCTAGATGAGGCTCACAAACTTTTGGAAGAGATGAAGCAGACATACTGGCCTAGGGATGTAGCAGGCTATCGTAAGGTTGTTGAAGGCTTAAGCAGAGAGTTTATAGTCTCACTTGGGCTTTTAGATGAGATGGACAAAAATGATTTAGTACCAATCACTCCAGTTTACAGAATTCTGATTGATAACTTTATAAAAGCTGGAAGACTGGATGTGGCTTTAGAGCTGCATGAAGAGATGGCATCAAATTCATCAATTTCGGCCGCGAAAAAAAGCACATATGTTTCTTTAATTGAGAGTCTCTCCCTCGCTGGTAAGATTGATAAAGCTTTTGAGTTGTATGTAGACATGATAAGGAAGGGAGGCGTTCCAGAGCTGAGCACGTTTGTTCATCTAATTAAAGGACTAATTAGAGTTAACAGGTGGGAAGATGCCCTGCAACTATCCGATGGCATATGCCAAACGGTTGGTATCTCTTTAATTTTTTTTATTCTTTCCACTCTTTTATTTTGAAATTATAAAACAAGCAAACATAAATAATCTTTTTTATAGTGAAAGTTCTGAGAGAAAAGGTGATGACATTCTAATTGCATAACACTAGCTTAACAGAAGTCTTCATTAATATAGTTTTTATTGCTTCCTATAAAAAAAAAAAAGTTGTTATTGCTGAAAGTTTTGTTGTCAGCTTCTAAAATTCCAAAATATACATTACTTTAATTTAGCCACCTGATACTTTTATCTAATTTATGGCATAAAAATTCTACTTCAGCAGAATATTAATTGGCTTCAAGAAGACGGATTTAGCTCAACCTAGCTTTTAGCACATTAATTGGTTCAGTTTCAACTGAGAAGACAGCTTTAGCTTAATTGTGCATGAGCAATTCTCGGAGCCTAACTTTATTGGAGCATAAATTTCAATCCATGCATATGAAAACATTAAGACATATGTAGCAGTTTGATCCTTATAGAACTGAGTGTATATTCTTGGTGGCTTTGGTTCACCATGAGAAGCAACTTCGAATCAAGAGGAAGCTATATAATGGATTGCTGGACTACTACAAAAATTTGTTGTTTGACTATCCAAGGTGACAAAGTCAGTAATAGTATGCCCTGTTTGATTTATATCACCTGGCTTTTCATGAAGCTGCTGCTGCTGCTTACGGCTTATTGCTTGCTAGCTCTGATGCAAGAAAGTAAAGCTAATTCACTGCTACTATGTTTTCCTCCAACCATAGCAAGGTTAGTGTATTTTCAATCATTCTAAAGTGACCTGACCATCCTACACCAGTTTTTTATTTATTTTAGTTTACTATAAGCATCATTATCATATTCTTTCTCACATGTATTCAGCACCCAATCCTTCTTGTAGTTATTTTCCCTTTTCTTTTCTTCTGTTTTTTTTTTTCCCCTTTTGTAAATGATAAGAATTTTACACGTGACAGTATTATAGACTAAACTTAAAATCCTTGATGTTTGAGGAATATATGCCTGGTGATTTCTTTTTAATCATTTCCTCTGATACCTTCTTTTTCATTTGTTATTTGCATTACTGTTCCAGCCAAAGGCCTTCATATTGATTGTCATGATGAGCTCATTTCCTGCTTTGATAGGTGATCCAGAGTTCTTTTTCATTTGCAATGTTCTTTGCTGATCACTTTATCATCACGTGGTCTGCTCAGTGTAGCTATCTTGTATATGCAGGCTTGATATTTGTGAAAGTTTATTCAAACTGATGCAATTATACATGGCAATATTATCCTCTTATAACTATATCAAATAACACAAATTAATGATCTATAATTTCTTATATAAAAATGTCAATATCTGAGGGTGGTGGTTTTGAATTTTTATTTGTTTTTTCCTTGTTTATCTGCTAGTAATATGTCATTTAGTTTTTCAAGTTTTAAGCCTGGTTTCTAACTTTGTTTATTCTCGTTAGAAACTCTCCCACAAGATCAATTGTGTTCCTCTTTTTAAATATTCCATTCCATTTATTATCACATGCACTATTGCAATATAAGGATTTGTAAGCCATAATGCTCAGTGTACTATTTCTTAAGACAAATTTGCTCTTCCAATTTTCTGCAGTGCTTGCCAATTGTGATGTGCTGCTTCTTCTATAATTGCCTTCTATAATTTTTAGCATTTGTTATAGTTCTCTTATATCGGTTGCATTATTGACATATTTTAATCAGATTTGGTGGATAGGCAGATATTATTAATTGACGGAATAATGTGCTATTTTTATGAGATATCGTGCTAAGTTCTCGCAAGTCCTAATGGACAAGGTCCTTTTCCACACTTGATCACATTTCATGTTTCAGTGCGGTAATATTTGCTGTCTAAGCTTTCCAAAGCAGCTCATCTTCAATCTTCAATCTTCAATCTTCAATGCTGCAAAACATAAAGCTCCTGCAATTGCTTACAGCATGCCATTTACAGTGAGTTCTTCATCCCTTTATTCACTTCAGTGAAGCTTAACACAAATCATTTGGACTTGGAACAAATACTGGTTTATTTTCTTGGTTTTAATTTTCTTAAGTTCCTCTTTATTTGAGAAAAAAAGGGCTGTGCTCATGCATTCTGCAATTTCATACCGGAGTCCAGAGTTGAGAAATGCTAACACCTTTATGTAAGTCATGGATGGAGTTACATGGGCTTGAAGAGGTACTCCTCATTCCCATTTCCAATTTTGTTGAAATTTAGCCGCTCCTTTAACTAAATCAGTGACAGATACATTTATAATTTTGAATTGTGTGTGGAAGTGGATTGGGGTAAATCATGCTGGAAAATCAGTCAACTTTCTGAAATTATGTTAGAAGTTTGAGAGCATGCATATCTAAATCTGACATTTCAATTTCAGATCATGGTGCGATCTTAGACAAACCTATCTAAGTTTATATTCGGCGGGGCTTTCCAGCGATTCACAGACAAAATTCCTCGGTTAGATTATTGACATTGATGAAGCAGATTATGAAGGGAAACCATTCTTCAGATTTGGCAGTGAATGAAGCGACCTCAAGTTACAGGTTCAACGCCAGTTTCACCTGACAATAGAAAGATCTTCTTATAGTTGAGAAGTGTTACAGAGGGTGTAAAGCCCTTGATTTAGAGGATTGAGCATGGAATGAAGCTCTAGTTTGAATGCATTTTTTCACTCTTTGATCCTGTTTCAAGTGAGGATTATTCTTTTTCTGTAGTTTATAGATTGCTTTATTTTTGTAATAAATGAATTTTCTTTGAGATTATCAAAATTAATTAATGTTTTATTTCTTGAACTCCAATTGAAGAGCTCTTAAGTTCTTCAATATAGTTTTTCATCTACTTTTTGGGTATGAATCAATGTTTTTAAATCCGGATTTGGGAATCAATCCGGTCAAGGGACTAATTCAAGTTTTAACCGGTCCAATCGATTAGACTCAAAATGAATTAAATAAATATTATAATAATAGTCAATTTAAACCTAATTATAATTTGTTTTTATCATTTATTAGAGTTGGATTTGAGCTTAAACTAATTCGAATTTAGGTTTTTTGGAATTTGGTTTGGTTCAAAGTAGTCGAATTTAAGTATAGACTTAAAAGTTCAACAAATTTTTATACAAACAATGTTTGAGTCCAAATTCAAGTTTAATTTGTTATTATAACAAGTTTTAGTTATTTATTTATAAATTAGAATAAATATATTTATTATAATTTATTAAAAATATAAATATATTTATTATGATTAATTAAAAACATAAAATGTATTTACTATATAACTTGTAAACATAAATATATTTATTATAATTTATAAATTTATTATAATTTGTTAAAATATAAATATATTTTTTATATTTTGTTAAAAATTTAAATATATATATTATGATTTATTAAAACATAAATGTATCTATAATTTATTAAAAGATTATAATTAATAATTATAAATAAAAAAAATTTAATTGGAGTTCATGATCAAGCTTGAGCTCAGTTTGTATGATTTAAGTTTGAATTCTAAAAGTTGTAATATTTCAATTTCAAATTTGAGTTTGAATCATTATAGTTAGGGTTGGATTCAAACTGAATCAAACACAAACAGTAACATGTTCGTATTCAGACTCATTTCGTACTGTTTAAGTTCGGGTTTGTATTCATGTTCGCCGAATATTTTATAATAAAGTTTGTATTCGTGTTTGGTTCGTATAATTAAATTCGTATTCGGCTCGTATTCGTATTCGTATTTGTATTCGGTTCGTATAATTCGTTTTTATATTTATTAAAAACTATAATTAATACAAATAATTAATAAAATTTAATTAAAAAATTATTATTTTAAGTTCAGGTTCGTATTCGTATTCGGTTCGCATAGTTTGTATTCGAACTCGTATTCACTGAATTTTAAAATTACAGTTCGAATTCGTATTCGTATTCGGATTCGTTCGATTCGTTTCAGACTTATTCGAATACAACTTAAAAACGAATCCGAACATATTTGGTTCGAAGTCAATCCTAATTATAGTATATTTTAAATTTGTTCAAATCAAATTTTAAAATAAACTCAAACACATTCAATTTAAATTCAACTTTACGACGTGTAATTGTTTTGAATCCAAACCATGGGTTACTTTATTAAACATGATATTGAACATAAAATGTTTCACGATACATATATAAGCTTAATTAAAGTTTAAATTTTAAAATTCAAATTAAAATTAAAGTTTTGTCTATGATATACCCTTTTAATATTATTTTTCATAAGTTTGAATTTGAGTTAGATATTTTTAATTCGAATTAAGTTTAAATTGATCCTTGTTTTGATTTAATTTGGTTCGAGTCACCCTTATCTCGTCAATGGCAAATTGGTAATAAACTATTACATGAGGGAAGAGTGAAAGTGGGATTTCGAATTTCTTCATGGCCAAAGGACATTTTCCCACCCATAGTTTGAGGTTGGAACAAATTCCCACCCGCTTAAGTTTAAAAGCCTGAAGTCCCACCCATCATCAATTTTTTTATTTTTTTTCATTAAAATTACTAAATTACCCTTTTAAAAAATAAAAATTTATAATAAAATATAAAATAATTTTTAAATAATATAAAATATTAAAAAAATTAAAATTTAAAATTTTAGAAATTCAAAAAACCTACTTTGCCACGCATTTTGGAATGCTAAATTTAAAAATTTAATTTTTTTTTAATATTTTTATATTATTTAAAAAATATTTTATATTTTATTATAAGTTTTTAATTTTTAAAAGAGTAATTTAGTAATTTTAATAAAAAAATTGGTGAGGGGTGGGAGTTCGGGCTTTTAAACTTAAGCGGGTGGTAATTTGTCCCAGCCTCAAACTATGGGTGGGAAAATGTCCTTTGGCCTTTCTTCATCGGAGCTTGGAGGATATTTCTGTCAGCGTCAACGTTAGGCCACGTTTCTGAAAAAAAAAGGTTCAGAACATTTATAATAAAATCCAGTCCTGATGTTGATCCGAAATTTCAAAAGAAAATTGCCCGACTCTCTCTTCTTCTCTCGCTGTTCTGCGATCGACGCCTAATTTTAGTCACAAGTCTGCAGAAATCCTGTTTCTTACTAAGAGGTACTATTTTTATTTTTATGTTTTTGTTTTTGTTTTGAGTCGTGGAGAAAATAAGTTAAATTAAATAAATTATTCGATTAGGCTTGCAATTAGGGTTTATATTATGCTTGAATCGATTGTTTTCTGTTTGAAAATTAGGGTTGTAGTATGTCTTTTTAATTTTTTGATTGATTTGTGTTGTTTAGATGGAACGCTCTCTCTCCTCTTTGGCTTTCAAAGGTTCGATTCCTGAAGCTATTACTGAAGCTAAGAAGCAAAAGAAGCTTTTTGTTGTTTACATTTCAGGTAATTTCAGTGTAGAATTAAACGTGACGTATCGTTCGGTAAATTATGCGGCGTGTATGTTCTTGTTGAAAGAGAAGAGTTTTTAGAGTAAATGCATACATAATTAGCTGAATTTAACGTAATAGAGTTAAAGTGAACTTCTTTGCCAGCCTTGAAGGGTGATTTATGAACTAAACTAGTAGAAATACAGTGTAAATATGGTAAAATGGTAAACAGTTTAATCACCCTAAGAAACGATAAAAGGGGATGCGAGCAAAAGAAGAAAAAGTAGATGATGAAAAGGGCTGCAGGGGTGTTGCCAAAAACTTTGGTAAGGTGGGCTAAAACTAAACATTTTTTTTTTCTCCCTCAAATTAAGAATGTAGCCAGAAGTGAACAAAGAATAGTGTAAGTACTAAGTTTTTAGCAAAAAAAAAAAGGAACATTACTAGCTAACCTGGATGATATTAGGAAGTTTCATTGAGAAATGAGAAAATATACACCTACCTAGGGGTAATGAATGAAGAAAGAGGCAGTACATGATGAAGTTCCAATAAATGAAGAATGAGTTGCTTAGAAACTCTTCTTAAGTTTAGCTAATATGTGATTTCCATTGATTAACATATAATGATAGGATAATCATTTTTTAACCTAAGGGTTATGCTGTTGTAATCGACAATACATCTCTAATGAAGAGGAAGAAAATGAGTAGATAATTCCTGGAAAGGAAATGAACAGGGAAATAATAAAGTAAATGAGAAAGTCAAGCATTCTGGAACATAGTAGGATAGGTGACAAGAGAAAGGGGTCCTTTTGTCCTGTGCACTTTTCTTCATGTTTGCTAAACCCAGAAGATGAAAAAACTCCTGGCAAATAAAACCAAACACAATCAGAATTCTCAAATCCTGTGAGTGACTCGTGGTGTGTGGCGGCTGTTCTATGCCAAGTTGCTTAAGTGATGTGGGCAGTGGGCACATACTGTATCCTAGGTAAAGTAAAATAACATAAACAGAGATCTTCTGCAATTTGCTAATTAAAATAATAGAATTCTACTTACTGAGCTATATCAGTTAGTGTTGCAATGTAAAGATGACTAAATTCTTTTTCAAGTTAAAAAAAGAACAAGGTTCATCTGCTTTACTTTTTCATTGTTTCTATTTTCCACGTTTTGATTACAGGCAAAAACACAGAATCAGTCAACTTGGAAAACACCACATGGACTGACTTAAAGGTATGATTTGTGTTTTTACAATTTGATTTGAATTTTAAACCTTCATTTATGTTTTTGTTCTTTTCTCTTTTTTTAATTTTTCTTTTTTATTCATATGGTTGATGCTTGTTCAGGTGGCAGAGTCAATATCAAAGTATTGTATTTTACTGCATGTCCTCGAAGGAAGCACTGATGCTACAAATTTTTGCGTAATATGTATCCTCATTTTAAATAAAAAATTTCTTTTAAAATATTGCAACTTTAAGATGTTTCCGTTCAGCCTTATTTGACATTGAACTAGTGGAAACAATATCTGTAACTCGAAAAGCTTTTGCAGCTCTTTTTTTTAATTTTTTGTTCGTTCTTTAAGGACTTTGTTCTGTTAATTTTAATTATTTGCATTAGCAAACTTTAAATTCAGTGCTCAAGACTTTAACGAACACTTTTCTTGTTCAAAAAGAAGGAAAAATTTATGAACATTTTAATATCACTTTTAGGAAAAAACAATCTAGCTACCAACTAGAGCAACATAATATAAGTGTGTGTGTATATATATATATATATATATATATATATGTATGTATGTATGTATGTATGTGTTTTAAATATCTTTGGTGAATCGCAAGGCAGAATAGGTTAACAAAAAAGTCATTCCTTAATATCTCCTTTGGTATGGAAAAGGTAATGCATGACACTTTTGAAGACTTTCGTTCATATTTATTCCCAACTTTTTCATAGTGAACACCAAGGATATTGGAAGCGAGAATAAATGCTTAGAAAGGTAGACTAGGTTTCCATTGCAAGATGGTTATATCTTTTCTTAAAATTAAAAACCTTGTGTAGTCTGTGCCTTGTGAACAGAAAGAAAGAGCTGGAAATTTACTTGTTTTGATTTCATGAGTGAAAACTCTCTGTCAATTATTTTGTTTGATGAGGAAATAACATTCTGTAGCATTTTTTTTCTTGGCTAAACATCATTTCATTTGTTTGCTGAACAATGAATACTGCAATTACTTCTAGTTCATCATTTTGTTTGTTATTAACCTTCTCAATTTTAAGCGTCATCTGCTTTCCAATCCCACAATCTTCTGGGAAAAAGATGAGAAGGAAGAAAATTTTCTCTCTCCAAAATATCTCTGTTTGAAAGTAAGATAGATGGTCCATGCCTAATTTGATAATCATGATGTGTGATTATAAATTTTATAAGCATACATGTTATTTCCCCTCAATTTGTGAGGAATTTGTTAGTTTATACTTACATCACTTCTTATAGATCCTCAGAATTCTTTTCCTTGTGTAACGGCTATAGGATACAATGGCGTACAAGTTTGGAAAAGTGGTATGTTTGTGTATCCTAAAGTAAACCTTTGGCAGGGGTATCAAATATGGTTATTTATAAGCAGGTTTTAACAATTGGGTTATATTATTTCCTTGGTTTTTAACCAGAAGGGTTTGTTAGCGCTGAAGTTTTGGCATCCAATTTAGAGAAGGCATGGTTGAGTCTACATATTCAGGTATGCTTGTCTGGTTCTTGTCATTCCTATTTTTGGTTGCTCCTTCTTCCTATTTTTAGGCCCCTAGTTGAGTGCTTACTAATGTCTGAGGGGCTATTTGTTTATTTAAATCTTCCATTTGCCTAGTGGGAAAATTTAACTGGGAAAACTAAAACTGTTAATGTCTACCATTTGGTGTTATAGTTATATGAGACACTACTATGTGGTGTTACCATTATCTGAGGCATTGAATGCTTTTTATTATTGCTATTTAGAGCACTTTTAATGGTATATAATTACATGCCAAGGTGTTAAGCCCCTGAAAGGATCTCACAACCTTTCTATGGCACAATGTTTTCATGTTTATTAAAATTTGAAAAGATTAACCTATGATTTATTAAATTTCATGTAACGGAGATTCCATATTTTTTAACTTCCTTCCATTCATAGCTAACTGGTTCCGGATCAAGTAATTCATTTTTTAAATTCCTGTCCAAATCTATTTTTAGGCATATTTAAGTGCTAAAAGGTGGGATGAGATTTAGTTGTAGGCAAGTTGGTATGGTCTTGGGAAAACGGTACATACAAGGAAAAGAAAATAGAGGAAGAGAAGAGTAAGGAGGGAGGCTTAGAAAATAATTAAAAAGGGGAGAATATAGAGATTTACAAGCGAATATATTTTTCATAGAAACTAGTTAGAAAGGGGAGAGAAATTGGGAGAAAAATCTATGAGCAACTCTCTGACCATCAATGGCACTTTTGATAATTTGTTAAGGTCAACATGATAACCAGGGGACTTACCAAAAAATGACAGGTTTATAAGAATACTTGTGTGTTTTGCTTTCTTCTTGGGTAATTAGTTTAATTTATAAAGGTTTTCTGCACCTTTATCATCTATATGTTGGATGTTTGGCCTCCTCTTTCAGTGTTGTGATTTGGGTTTTGAGGTTATTACTCTGGTTGAAATTTTGCAGGAAACAGCTGCAACAGTATTGTCTGTCGCACTTGCTTCGAAGAAATCTGAACCACCGACGTTAGGGACTTCTGTTATTGGCACATCTGAGCAGGGAGGTTCTTCAGGTACAGCTGTTCCACCACCTACAGTGCAGAAGAATGTCCAATCCTCAGATGCTATATCATCTTTAAGATCTGAGATAGTGAAGGTACACTTTAGTTTTAATGATCACCCTCTTAATTGCCTTGCTATCCTTAAACTATATGTTGATAAGGTTGTTCAATTTTGATTTTCTTGCATCAAAAGGAAAATAGTACTGAAACAAATGTGAAGACTGGTTCAGAATTTGCAAGTGACAGCCAGTCAGGGAGTATTAAAGATGAACCGTCCACCTCTTCCTCTGAAGTGGTTAAGGGTTCTATTGGTACAGTAATGGCAGAGCCAAGCAATTCTAGAGCAGAGCATGAGTCTTTTGATGCAACCCCTGCTCTTGCCTCTCTCACCAAAAGGAATATTAGTCATCATGACAGTGTTCCCAAAGTACATTCAAAATCTCTTTCCACTGAAGCAAAGGTAGCTGTGCAATATGAGAAGGCAGATGATCAAAAGGATGAGAAGATTAACTCATTGAGTGATGTTGATAAAGTCAGTGAATCAAGTTATGTTCTTTTAAATATCCGATTACCTGAAGGTGTTAGCCTACAAGAGAAATTTGATTTGACTAGCAGTTTAATGATGGTGAAAGATTATGTGGATCGAAACCAATCAAATGGCCTAGGCCCATATGATCTTGCTGTTCCATATCCTCGCAAAGTTTTCAGTGATGAAGGTATGAAAATATTTAATAGAATTTTGCTTCAGATTGTATGCTTGCATAGGAATATACTGCTTAATGTGCTATATCTATTTTTGTTATTTTGGGTATTGATTCTTTTGTTCAGATCTGAAGCATCAGAATAGCGAGATCTTTTACTTTGGTGAAAATTACTTTATATTAATTGTAAACAAACTAAATGAGCAGCTGAAATCAACCTGCAGTTGTGTATAGCTCAACTCCTTTCTTGCATGCTTATGAGTTTTAATTAATTGCCTTTTTGGATGCTAGTGCTCATCTTCTAATTATTCTTAAAAGGAGAAAAAGAGATATTGTGCTAACATAATCTCTATGGAATGTTCATGATTTCTCTGCCTTGATGCATTATCTATGTTGTTTTATCTGCATGGTCTGAATACACTATCCTTATGAATTCATTCTCTTAAAATTCAGGGATTGCTGTCACTTTTAAGAAACCAGCTATATTCATGTCTAAAATACTCTCTTTACACTGTGCTATTGTACACTTTCAGGCAAATATTTCATTTAACACAAGTGTCATTCATAGTTGTCTATCTTAACCTGCTGCAGATTTAAGCAAATCATTATCAGAGTTGGGTTTATTTAACAGACAAGCATTGATAGTAGTTCCACGTCAGAAAGCTTCATCTTCATCCTTTGAGAAAACCAATTCTTCAACTAATACTCATTATTCCCGTGCAACTGATGGGGGTTATTTTGGATATGTTCGAAGAATGTTGTCATATGTGAATCCTTTTGCCTATTTCAGTGGTGGACCAAACTCGTCAAATTCAGGACAAGATTCTCAGAATGGCAGATGGGAATACGGTGAGTTTATATAAAATTCTTTGATTTCAATTATTTTCTACAGCAACAAAAGATCATTTAAGACTGAAAAAATTGTTTCCATTAGCATGCTTTGTTTACATTCCAAGTATAGACTTGTTTGTGCCAAATTTTAAGCAAAGAAAATGCACATTTTGAAAAAAAAAAATCAAAATAAGATGACTTATATAAATGAGACCACAATTTAATTGAAGGAATTTGAATGGAACATGTATGAAGTAGTTGATTATGTTACCCCCATTGGGGCCTGCAAATGGTATTTTCCTGTATCCTTGTCCTGTCAAATGGTCTGCTGGTACTAGTCTTCGGTTCCTAGCCTTATGCTGGAAACTATTCCCAATGCAAATTTTCTTTTTTTAATGTTTTCCTGTCCATCTAATTGAATATTTGGTGAAAGTTTGAGACTTTAGAGTTATTATCGCTCTTCAAAAGCTACGTGTTCTTATTTTACCTCTTTTAACTCTTGTAGGTCCAAATCCTGCTCTTCCAAATAACTTTGCTAGAAGAGAGACAAATGATGGTACTTCATCCAGCAGAAATGAGAGTAAGAACAGGCCACGGACCACATCTTCTTATGGAAGCAATATTCATACATTGAAACATGATGAAGATGATGAACGATTCAGCGGTAGAAATGCCTTCTGGAATGGAAATTCCACACAGTATGGCGGGGACAACAATGGCAAATGAGGTTCCAATAAAATCAACTGCAAAGATTCCAAGCCTGGAATCATGTAAGAACTCAGCTTCCAAATTTTATTTTTTTTTTTTAATTTCTGAACTTCTCTGGTTCTTAAATAAAATGTGGTACATAGTAATAATCAAACGTCTATAATATTTCTGCACAAAATTCCGGCTATTTCCCTTTGCATTTCCAAATACTTGATGCATTCAGATGGTATGGTTGATAATTTATTTACTGCATGATTGGGTTATTTTCATAAGTTCCCAAATTAATATTTGAATCCACTAAGTTTCAGTTTCAAATTATGACAGTTGAATTTGTTTTGATTTTGGAATAGGAAACCTTTTAACCTATTACTACTAATAGTTTTTTCCATTTAGATATGTCTTAAGAGTTTGTGGTTGGATAGAATTCAGTTGTACATTAGGATTACATTTCCTTTTCCAATTAGTCCTTGTGATTGAAGACTATATATATACGTGTGTGTGTGTTTCCTTAATAAAGATTTTCATCATTCAATTTCTTTAAGAAGAAAGATGTTAAGCATGGAGGATTTCAAGGGGAGAGAAATAAAGAATAGTTGGTCGTCTTTAGACAAACTAGTAGAAGTTGCTGAAGTTGCTAGGGAAAAGCTTGAAAAAGAGAAGCTGAACCCACCTCCCAAATTACCCACACGGTTGGAGAACCGAATTCAAGAACTGAAGGGTGAAGGTTTGAAACTTGTAATACAGAAAACTCTGTACAAGTCTGATGTAAGTAATGGTGAGTGTAGGTTTTCAATACCGATTAAACAAGTTCGGGAACAGTTCTTGACGGATGAAGAGCAAACATTGTTGAGCACTCGGATTGGGAAAAAACAATTACCAGGGATACAAGCAATATTGATTGATCCTTTGCTTCTCGAGAGACCAATATGTTTGAGAAAATGGGATATGGTGAAGACCAAAAAGGAAAATACCAGCTCAATGTATGTTTTGGTTAAGGGGTGGTGCACCATCGTAGATGAAAACAAGTTGAAGCTGGGTGATTGTGTTCGGTTATACGCATTTCGAGTAGGCTCGAATCTTTGGTTTGCTATGGTTATGATCAAAAGATGTGAAGAAGAAAAGCACGATGAAATAAACAATATTATCGAAATCAATCCAGAGGGTGAAAACTAAGCCACGAAAGAGTTCAGGCAAGACAATTTTTCTTTTTATTATTATTTTACAAAACTAATCTGAGTCAACCTTTCTTGATTTGAGTCAAACTCAAGATTAACATTATTTGGTTTGGTTTGGTTTTGACCATTATCATGATCGCTTAGAAAATTTAAAAATATTATTATATGAATTCTTTTATAAGGGTATGAGTAAGGATAAATTTTAATTGAATCAAATTTGATGTATAATATTATTAGAAGATTGTTGGTAAAGTGAATAGTATTATTGAATTGATCAATGATGTTTTCAAAGAGATAAACCGTGTAATAGAATAAACAAATAAGCCAAGTCATAGGTTTGATATGAGCCTGCTCGAATCACATCCCCCTTACTTTGAATCGAGAATGTCTAACTCACATATATAAAGATCTTTATGCAGTTCTAATGTTAATATGATTGTGGTCTCTGAACATAATAAAATTTCACGGAGAACTTGCAAAGAAGCGCGAGTGTGATTTCTTGAGGAAAATGAATTGGGAATTGTATTTAAATTGAATATATTCGAATTCGTTTTTAAATTTGATTTAAAGGAGTCTGAGATGAACGATTTGAACCCGAACCTAAACAGTAGTATTAAAAATTCTTGAATATAAACTTAAACTTAAACATGTTCATAAACTCAATTTGAAATTTTGTTAATTATAAATTTTTAATAAATTATAAATACATTTACATTTTTAATAAATCATAAGAAATATATTTATTTTTTCAAATCACAATAAATACATTTATGTTTCGAAAAAGTTATAATAAATATAATTATGTTTTCAACAAGTTAATATAATTATATTCATGTTCAAACAATTTATAATAAATATATTTATAATTTAAATAATAAATATGTTTATCATAAATATATAAATTCTAACTCAAAATTGAATTTTGATATATAAAAATTCGTCAAACATGAGCCTAAATTAGTGTTCTACTTTTTCGATCCGAATTAAACTCAAACAAACTAAAGTTCGAATTTGGTTCAAATCTAATCCTATAGGAGAGCCAAAAAGTTATTGTAAACTATAAGTGAATTCGAGCTCATTTGAGTTGGTACATACCATTGTTAGAGGTCTGTCCACGAGGTGAACAGTGTTGGACAATGCTGCTTACATTATAAAAAATCTACCAAATTAATAAATGAGTTGATCTCGCATTGAAATTAAACTGATAAATTAGAGCTCCAATTCGAAATCAGTTCGTTTGAATTGAGTTAATTTGGATTGAATCATCCCTATGAAACATTATCAAAAGAGAAAAAAAATTATCCTTACAAATTTAAATGATATTTGGATATAATTTGATTCAGTGACTGTAAGAATCCTTTTTAAGGTGTATTTGGTATTTTAGAAAATCAATCCTTCTAACGGTATCAATTCATTATTAATGTCGCACATGCATGTCTGGCTTTATACATGGTTGTACATTAGTTAAAATTTTGAAATTTAGCGTTCTAATCCCTAAGCCACGTATTACTTAAACATATAACATGGAAAGAGACGTAAATGATCTTGAGAATATTTGTGGATAAGGTTGGATTTGAGCCGAACTAAATATGAACAGATATATATTTGTTTTCGGACTCGTTCGTATTATTTGAATTCAGTTTGTATTCATATTCGTATTTGTATAATTCGTATTTATATTTATTAAAAATTATAATTAATATAAATAATTATTAAAATATAATTATTAAATTTTAAATTTTAAATTTCGGGTTCATGTTTGTATTCGGTTCGTATAGTTCGGTTTCAGACTCATGTTCGCTGATTTTTAAAATTACTGTTAGAGTTCGTGTTCTGATTCGTACAATTCGTTTCGGGTTTATTCGAGTCAAACTCAAAAATAAATATAAATATAAATATATTTGGTTCGAATCTAATGCTACCTGGTGATGCTATATAGAGGGAGTTTAACTCGATTCATTTTGAAGCCAATGGATGATTTAATTTGATTTGAATTTAATTCATAATTTAATTTGAATTATATTAAATAATTATTAAAATGATATTATTTTATTTATTATTGAATAAAATAATTTTTTTTAATTAATAAGTTAAAATTTTGAGTTATAAACTCAAATCAAACTAACATAAAAAATAGGTTTAAAATGAGAATGAAGGGAAAAGTGTGAGGAGGAAAGAGGTGAAGACTCTGAAATGGGTTTAAAAAAGGGGAAAGAGAATTGCATTGGCTTTTTTTTTTTTTTTAATTGTTTTACCCTTTTACATGTCAATAATACATCTATGAAAATTTCAATTATTTTTGAAATAGTTTATAATTAATCTAACCGAATTTAAATTTAAAAATAATTGACTAGATAAATTTACGAGTTTATGATTTAGTTTAAATAAAATATTAATAAATTTATAAAAGTTTTTAATGATATATTTACACTTATAAAATCTTATTTTTTTAATTTTAAATTTAAAGAATAATTTAATAGTGATAATCACTTATAAATTATAAAATTTAAATATAATAATTAAAAATTTTAAAAATTTAAAAATATCTTTCTGAATTAAGCCTTAGCTCTATTTTAAGTTATAAAGTAAGGTTTGTCTGAATTACATCCTGACCCGGACCCGGAAAAATTGTAAGCCCGGGAGCTTTCCCGTCATAGTATAACGGATCGGGTTTCAATTTAACGCTTCACAACTGAAAAACATTTTAGTTTCCCTCGTTTTTTCCCTGCGCAAAACGCTTGTCTCTATCGCTTTGGGTGCCGCCGCCCGCACCACCACCATTTCTCGCCTCTTCTCACTTAGGTTTATTTATTTAAATTTGATTTTCTTGCCGTTTTAAAGCTTAGCTTTCTTATTAGGCACAGTTATTATGTTCATCTCATATTCTGCTCCCTTATATTTTTTCTCTTACTTGAATCGGTACTGTCTTTCATAATTTTATTTTTCAAATTTAGTCGGTAAATTGTGCTAATCTGAAGTTTTCATCAGGTTTAATATCTAGCATCCGTAAGTAAGTTTCTGCAAAATAAGGTGTTGGGTTTAGGATATAATTAAAAAAAAAAAAAGAAAGAAGGGTTTAGGGTTTATTTAAGGCTTTTCATCAGGTTCAGTTTTAGTTATGCATTAATTGCACTGAGTCATTTGTTTATTTGGGGCTATTTGTTTGTTTTGTTGAAGACAAAAGGGAGAGCTTGCAGTAATTGGACATGGGTTCAAGTTTTGTGTTTGAACCGCCGAGTGATGAAGAAATTGAAGACTTGGAATCTGAAGAGGAACAACTAGAAGAAGGAGAAGGAGATGAGGAAGAGGAGAAAATTTCGAATAGGCAGAAGCAATCTCCTTGGGACTTTGCTTTATACTCTGAGTCTGCAGCTGAAGAGCATGCTCGTCGAAGCACAACTTCCGTTGATTTTAAAATCTCCAAATCTCTTCAACAGCGCTCGGTCCCCATTGCTAAAGCTGTTGATGAGGATAAATCTGATTCCGAACCAGACAAACAAGTAATTGAACTCTCACAGCTTCGATTTTATAACCGTTTTAAAATTTTTTCTCAAAGTCTAGGATACGTTTGAGCTCTTTTATTTGTTTATTTATTTTTAATAGAAAGAACTTTTGGAGTGCACTTGAGTAAAATTGTTTACAAGTGCTCTACAGAGAAGCACATACGGAGTTAATTTTAACAAAACTCTTTTAACACTGTTTTTAATCGGAAAACTGCTTAATCTTTAAGGTTAACGACTATTCAATGAATCTTTAAATAGTATTTTAAGTGTTTTTTAAGTTCTCAAAAAGTGCTATGAAAATGCTACACAAATCCTTTAACCATTCAAAAGTGCTCTAAATGTTTTCCAAACTCTTCTTTACTCACAATAAGATTGTGATATC
>JAJEJH010001033.1:0-52692 GCA_026122585.1 Anacardium occidentale
TGAACTAAACACACTCCTAAGAAACCTAAGAACTAAACACTCAAGTTTAGTATTATAAATTAGTTAAAATCAACTAAAATAATATTATTTTAATTTATATTAATCAAAACAAAATCGATTTAATCAATTCAAATCGAATTTTGTTAAGTTCACAAATTTAACAAACCGAACACTTATTAAAATTGAGTTTGAGTTTAATAATTTAAAATCTTTAATTTTGAGTTCAATCTCGCCCATCAACTTGTTCGAATTAAGACACATAACAGACTTGAATCAACTCAATTCAAATGGCGGGAGAAAAACTCAAAAGTAAAGCACAAAATAAAGAGAGAAATTCGACAAGGATGTAAAGTTATAAAAGTAGAAGGTAAGGTTTTCCTGGTTAGCACAAAAAAAAAGGGATACATGAAACTTGTCCAACAAGCAACCTCTGCTCAAGCCTCCTTAAAAGGCCATCAATTTTGATCAATTCGACCCATCATTCTTTCTACTTCTAAGATCATGGCTCTCCCGGCAGATGGATCCGAAATCGTTTTCTTTGACCTTGAAACCACTATCCCCACCCCACCTGACCAGCGCCGTGCAATTCTCGAATTCGGAGCCATCGTTGTATGTCCTAAAAACCTCGGGAAGCTTGATGACTACGAAACTTTAGTCCGACCTACTGATCCCTCTCTGTTGTCCTCTCTCTCAAACCGTGGCAATGGCATTACTCCAGAGGCCATCGACTCCGCCCCTTCCTTTGCGGAAATTGCCGACAGGGTCTTCGAGATTCTCGATGGTCCGTCTAAAGTTAATACCTTCTTTTTTAAGTTATTTGAAGTTGTAATTTTTCTATGTGGAATTGATTGTGCTTTTGTGTGTAGGGAAGATATGGGCGGGTCATAACATTTTGAGCTTTGATTGTGTTATAATAAGAGAGGCATTTGCGGAGTTGGGCCGGCATGCTCCTGAGCCGAAGGGGACGATTGACTCCTTGGCTTTGTTGAGCCAAAGGTTTGGAAAGAGAGCTGGTGACATGAAGGTAATATTTACTGAAGGAGAGTTTCTCACTCTCTGCTCCTTTTCGCCTCAGTACGCTCCTTCATTTGCTGTTATAGAAAGTCATTAATGTATATGACTATATTATGCCTTCTCATTAAAATTTTTTTTTCCAAAACCATACTAAATGCCTGTTTGGCTTCGAACACGGTGTAGAGCTGAAAAAATTATAATATAATCCACAGAATTGTAAACCCGGAAAGTGCCCCTGCTTCTGACAAACCTCTTAATATTGCTTCTATGTTTTAGCACTTATTTGATATCTTGCAATCAAGTTCCTAATATCTCATATATTATGTCCAACATGAATTGATGGATATCTAATTTGCACTCAGGGTTCAGGATAACTTGGTGGTATTAAGTTTTAGGTATTTCTTATTACTGTTGATTGTTCAATGTTGATATGTTAATTATCTATGCAGTTGGCCACCCTAGCCACCTATTTTGAGCTTGGGCAGCAGAAACATAGGTATTTTGACTGCCTGCAAGTGAATATTATTATTTGTTCTGCCCTTCTTCTTGAGATAACAACTTTTGCTATTTTCTCTCAGAAGCTTAGCTGATGTTCGGATGAATCTTGAAGTTCTCAAGCATTGTGCGACAGTCTTGTTCTTGGTAATTATTTAGTTTCTAAAGCAGTGAGACTTACTTTTTCTTAGTTGATAACCCATTGAAAGTTTATGGCACTACCTTACTTGTCAAGTTTCAATCAGTTATGCATCACTTCTATTTGCCATCCAATGAGTATGGCGTGCTCTGTTGCGTTGCTAATTCATCTTGTTGCACTGTCTTTTCACATTGATCATAGCCATAATGCTTGCTTACAATGGATAGAATGCTTTCATAACTTTGATAAACATGAAAATCATCCTCAAACTACATTGCATTAACCTCCAATGTCTTTGAAGTTTACTTTAGGCTAAGCCTCATGCTGCGCAGCAGGATCAATGTTATTATGCACCTGTATTTTCTTATATGATATATTGGCCTGTAAGTTCTACTGGTATCTATTTCTTTTTTAGTGTCAAATTTACAAAAGATTATTAAATGTAACATGTTTTTTAAGTGTTTTTGACAATTCTCTATTTTATATGATTGCACAAGTGAGCTTTTATCTTTTTCTCTTCCCTTTTTTTCTTTTTGTATATTTTGGTCTATTTTAGTTTTACTCTATAATGACTTTGAATGAGTCACCGGTGAGGCGGATGATAGACTTGCATGTTTCATAAGATTGCTTTTGTAACAATTAACCTAACTTTGTCATACTCGCAGGAGTCGAGCCTCCTGGACATAGCTAATCCAGAGCGAACAGATTTTTTTGATATGGGTCCCAGGATGAATTCAGCAGATGCTGTTTCCGAGAGTTCAAGTGGCCAAGATGGATTTATAGAGCCTGATAAAGTTTCAATTCCTGACATCAGAGCCCCTTTCCGCGGTGGTCAAATTCAGAGAATTAAAATATTGCACAGATATGGCATTTTGCAGCTTCATTGTGCTCATTTGAGAGTTCGATTTGGATTAAGCAAGAAGTATGTTGATGATTCTGGTCGACCGCGGTTGAGTTTCGTGGTATACATATCTCCAAGTTTATGTGACGTTCTTGATGCATGTGATAGTGCTGCACGCAAATCGGCCATGGATTCTGGTAGTAGCTCTAACTGGAGGCCTGTTGTGACTAGAGATAATAGCCTCTTCAACCAGCCCATGGCAAGATTACGGTAAGTCTTTCCCCTTCTTGGTTTCATTCATTTTTTCTTTCACAATTATGAAAGGAAATGAATGATTGCACCTTATAAGATGTGTCTTCTCTGTGTTTTGAACAGTATACCTACCATTGTAAGAAACAATCTCGCCCAATATGACACACAGATATGGCAGATAGAACCATCTGGAACTGTACAAGGGCTTGATTTTGCGAATTTGGATATTGCAGAACTCGATGCCTTAGTCAAACCAGGTACCTTTGTGGATACATTCCTCTCGTTGGAAACATATGACTACATGCAGAGTGCAGGCATCCGATTAGTGGCGAAAAAGTTGATTATCCATTGTGAGTGATGGAAGAAAATGAGTGTTATATCATATTTTATAGTTCTTGAATTTGAGTGGAAATGTGGTGGTTTTCCAAGTATTAAGAGTGTGTTTGATTTAAGTAATTTTGTATTATAAAAGCTGAGAGATTACCGAAAAGATTATTACTTGTTTATTCGGTGTTAATAAAATAATAATGATGTATTATTTTACTTGAATATTTTTAATTATTAGTTATAAATTAATATTATATTTAATTATGTTAGGACCCTTAAATTTTATAAAATGATATTTATTTCTTTAATTTATTGTATTTTTTAGAATTAATTATCATTTTTGAAACTTTTTGAAATATATTGAAATTTTAAACATTTTTAAAACATCTTTAAACTTTTATTAAATTTCAAAAACGCCCTTTTAATTTCCATTAACATTTCTAAAATATTTAAAATTTAAAATTTACCTTAAATATATATATCTATAAGACATGAAGTTTATTCATTTTCCCTTGTGTACTCCCGTGCATTTTTCCCTGTACGCCCGTGCAGGTGTGTTAGAGGAGAGAGATAAGAGTTTATAGTCTTTTCTCACCCAGGTTTCTCCCATTTCCAGCTAAGGTTTCCTTTATTTTTTAAAGATTCCCAACCCCAGAGTTGAGATTCAGCATCCAAACGCTCCCAATCCAGTTAAAGAAGGAAGAAATTAGTTAGAAAGAGATTCCAGCAGCCATGACACGAGGTAAGTGTTCCCTAATTTCTTCATTGAGTTTTTCAGCTTGTGTTTGATGATTGATGATGCATGATGCTTGATTGCGTTTCTAGCATGCTTAAGAGTTATATGAAGTGTTTATATGCTGATATGATGAAAATGAGAAGCTTGTGATGATGATTTCCACCCATGAACCATGTTTGCTTATGCTTGTGTGTGATTATGTGAGAGAATAGATGATTTTCATAGTGGAATGTGATGTGGTTTGTGATAAATGAAATTGAAGCTTGCTGTGTGCATATTGAAGTGCCGAAAATGCTTGTTGTTGATTAATTTCAATTTGATTGAGAATTGGTATGGATTCCTGCAAGTTTCAGGCTTGTGTCGTCGGTGCAAAGCAAGACACACGCCCGTGTGCCTTTGCTTTTGTAGGGACACGCCCATGTGCACGAAGTGTACACGACCTGATTTACAGAGTGAAAAACCCCAAAAACAATATGACAAATAACCTAGAGGGGGGGTGAATAGGTTAATTAAAATTTATCAAGTTTAAAACGTTTTTCCTATTCTACCAAAACAAGCATTCAATTATATCAATACAATTAAGCATAAAATATAAATTCGACTAAGCAAATATAAATAAAGAGAGTAAAAGGAAAGAAATGCTCAGCCGATTTTAGAGTGGTTCGGAGCTTCTCCACGCCTCCTACGTCCACTACTCCAAGCAACCCCGCTTGAAGATTTTCCTTCCACTAACTTTAACCCAAAGTTACAATAGTTTTTTCAACAAGAGAATTTCGCCCTTAACACTAGTTTTGATACAAGGAATTGCGCCCTTAACTTAGTTTTAACAGGGATTACGCCCCAACACTAGTTTCACGGGATTGCGCCCAAGGGTTTGTGGAAATTATAATGATTTGCCTCACAAGACGGATTTACAATATGCTCTCAAGGTTTCTCTCTAAGGATCTACAAATGTAGTTTTTATGAGAGAAGTTTGGAGAAGAATTAGAGAATGAAGAGTAGAAGTTTTAGGCCTGATTCTCTGACCCTTGTATCTTCAAATCAGCTCTAATTTATAGGAAATGGAAAATTCTAGCCGTTGCTGCTGATTTGAGAGCCGTTGGAGCCTTTCTGGAAAGTTGCACGGGCGTGTCCTCTTGATGCACGGTCGTGCTTCCTTTTTCTGCACATTCCAATGGTCAATTTTGTGCAAGCATGGGCGTGCATATTTGCAACACACGGGCGTGTGTTAATTTTCTTCAGATGCCTCCAGATTCCAGAAGCTTGCACGGGTCCAGGCACGATCAGCGCACGGGAGACGCACGGCTGAATTTTTTTCTTTGCACACGGGCGTGTGTTTCTATTACACGGGCGTGTAGAAAAATTTCTTCATGGCACATGGTCATGCGCCTCATGTGCATGGTCATGCCCCCCATTCACACGGGCGTGTATTTCTATTACACGGCCGTGTAGAAAAATTTCTTCATGGCACATGGTCATGCGCCTCATGTGCATGGTCATGCACCTTTACATATGTCCGTGTACGTCTTGCGCATGGTCATGTGCCTTTTACACATGACCGTGTGCCTCATGTGCATGGTCATGTGCCTTATGCACATGGTCATGTGCCTTCTTTAAGCAAATCTGAATTGCAATAAAATATAACACGATTGTGCGGTCTGATTACACACGATCATGTATTAGATAATTTCTGCAAAAAATAAACCTTTTGATCCTTTTGATATATTCGATATATGCATGGATCAGTTAGATATTTTAACATATGTTTTGCATCAATTCAAAATCCACAAGGGTTCAACACAGAGGACACGCTCGTGTGTCCTGATGGACATGGTCGTGTGTGTGTTTAATTGATAAAATACATAGATTTTTCAGAAGCGAGCACGATCGACTGCAGGTCTCGTGCATTCCTACACAGGCCCGCGTGCATGGCAAGGGCACACGGATCATCCAGTTTCAGCTTATTAGTCCGAGGACTAATATGTATATTTAGCTTTCTAGTTTTTTGCTAAACTGTTCAACCCACATGGCCAAGATGCCGAATCCCTGTGTTTATCAGCCTGATTAGCACAACATGTATCTTCGGATACGTATAGATTCAGATGCATGCATATTTAGTTTATATTCAGCATGACATGAGGTCATGATATTCATTTCATTGCAATATCATTAACTAATAATGCAACTAAGAGAACACACAAGAATTATCCAATTTATTGATTGAGCAAGCGAATGTATGAATAATTAGGGTCAAGGCCAGGTATGTTATTGTTTAATTGCTTACTTGGGTTGAAGGAAGTGAGAATTGTTTACTGGGTGATTTTCATCACTCATTCCTTTCCTTCTTCCTTTTTTTTCAAGTATGTTTGGTGCTAGCGAGGAGTGGGTGGACCGTGGTTGATAGGAGAGGACTCCATATTAGTTATCAGTTTGGCCTTTTGGGTTATATTGTAAATTTTTGTATATACTCAGTGTATATATGTATAGCAACAGATATATGTATAAAGTGTATTTGGGCCACCATTGTATAAATTTCAGTTTTAGTTTTTGCATGTGTAAATTGTATAGCAGCAGTGTTTTTTTTGTAGGATTTTCGTCATGTATATCAAGATTTTCAGATTATTAATAAAAGACAAAGAAATTTTCAGCAATAGCGGTATGTGTGGTGGCAGATACTACAGTTTTAATATTTTTAAAGACAATAATCTAATAATTAGATTTTTATTATTTTATTACTATTATTTTTTAAAAGATGTATCATACAATATAATACAATACAAAAAATTAAATTTTCGATACACGATTAAACTATTATGGTTTTAAAAATATCATCCATCCAAATTTCAAATATATCAACAAATGTTGTCTATTTCATCTCTAAAATATATAATAATTTATCATAATTATTGACGACAATTAGATATTAAATAAAAATTGGATTTAAATAAATGGTACAAATATTTTTAAGAGATTAGAGTGGCATTTTTAAATTAGCCATATGCTTGTTATTCTTTTGGTGAATGTATCAAAGTCGTTTAGGTGGGGTTTTGGCGTGATAAAAATAATTTTGATAATTTATTTTTATTATTGTCATTATCTTAATTAGTTTGTAAATAATAAAAAAATTATAATAATATTTTATCTTAATAAGTGTTTATTCATGCTAAAACATCAACTACAATCATCTTTATTAATTTCTCATGATCAACTACATGATTAAAACAATTATACATACGTAATAACACAGGTAAAAATAAGTTAATATGTCATATAGCATCACATAATTCAAAAACGTGCTTACAAAAAAACATTACATGTTTATATGAGTCGAAAAGAGGGTACACGCACTTTTGAGTGTTATAAGACCTATTAGATTTGTGTTCGTATGCCAATTCTAGCATTAATGCTATGACAAAAATAGGGTTTCACACGTCTTCAAATGTCAAGACGATGTCTCTTGTATGGTCACACACTATGATAATGTTATCACACGGAACAATGTCATCACGCATTGTCATGTGTCGAAGTAACGTTGTTGCGCGTCGTTGACTTAGACTGTTGATCGATCAATTGATTTTTTAGGTTAGTTGATTGATTCGAATCATCAAATTGAGTGATCGGGTTGACTTGTTGATTGAAGAGTATGGACTACTCATTAGTGAAAGAGGTCAGACAACTGGATTTTTCCAACTTGAAGGCAACCCGACAGCCATCAAAGAATCCTAATGTTGGTAGGTGATCAACTCGCCGATTGCAATCATCAATCAGCTCGAAGAGTAAAGGGCTTTTGATTAGTGCACACCTGCAAATTCAATCGTTGAAATATCCAACGTCGATATCTTTGGAATATGAAGAACTCGCGATAAGACTCACTCAATTTAAGTTGATTCAGGCAGCATATGAAATCCAAGTTTGGAATTTTCTATAACGATTGCTATATGGCAGTTTATGTCTTAAGTAGGATCGATCCGGTGTGCGTGGACCTAAACAATGAAACCTCTTCTTACTATTGCAAAGCTGCCTCCCAAATTTGTACACAAATATTTTTTAACAGATTTTCCCGGAAAATTTTCATCTTTATAACCTGAATGCCCACAAAGTTTTTGAAAACATCGGTAACCCAAGTATCTATGGTATGGAACAATGATTAGCGGCCATGCGAGGGGTGAAAGCCACAAAAATCAGTTGAATTGTACAGGCAAATGGCAAGAAAAGATGAGGTTGAGCTTGATGAATTCAATATTTGTTTCTTTTAAGTGGTTGTGTGACAGATAGTTTGTTTAGAGAGGGAGAGCTGATTCACGGGAGAGTGATGGCAAATGGTTATGGCTTAAACGTGTTGGTTAAAACGAATTTGGTGAATCTGTAGACAATGAAGGGAGGGGATCGTGGCGTTGGTTTTGCCCGTAGCATATCCGATGAAATGTCCGAGAGAAATGTGGTGAGCTGGAATTTGTTGCCAAGGCCTATCTGAGGTGCGGAGATATTGATGAGGCGCCAAAATTTTTCGTTGAGATTCATGAAGGAATTTTTTTTCGT
The DNA here is from genome assembly GCA_026122585.1 of Anacardium occidentale. Taxonomy (NCBI): domain Eukaryota; kingdom Viridiplantae; phylum Streptophyta; class Magnoliopsida; order Sapindales; family Anacardiaceae; genus Anacardium; species Anacardium occidentale. The sequence goes on from JAJEJH010001033.1 coordinate 8,344, forward strand.
GGACGGCTATGATTTCAGGGTGTGCTCATAATGGATTGTGTAAGCAAGCTTTGTCCTTGTTTAGTGAGATGAGGAGAGCCTGGGTGGGACTAGACCAGGTGGCTTTGGTTGCAGCTTTATCAGCTAGTGCTGAATTGGGGGACCTAAAGTCGGGAAGGTTTAAAGAAATTTATGAAGGGTTTAGAAGATGCAGCAGAGAAGTGCCTTTTCCTGCACAAGTATGATAATGGGATTTGCAAAGCAGGTTTACGCTCAAAAAGCCCTTGCTTTATTGGAATGGATGCAAAATTTGGGAGCAAATGAAGCTGGACCTGATGAGATAACCTTTGCTTGGGGTTCTGTGTGCTTGTGCCCATGTTGTCTTTGTTGATGAGGGGCGCCGAATTTTTTGAGTGGATGAATTGAAGTTGGGGGATTGAGCCAAGGATTGACCATTATGAGTGCATGATTCATCTCTCAAGCCGTTCGGTATTGCTGGATGAAGCATTTATTCGTAGTGTGCCCCTGAAACCAAATGATAGTGTGTAGGGTGCTCTCCTTGGTAGGGTGCCTCTGATGTGGCACAAAAATTGGCGATCGAACTTGATCCTGTCTACACTGCAGGTTATCTGGTTCTCTTGGCTAATGTTTATGCTTCTGCTAAAAGGTGGTATGATGTAGCTGCCTTTAGAAGATATTAAGGTGGGTGTGAGAAAGCCTTCAGGATGAAGTCGTATGCAAATAAATGAAGTTGTTCTTGATTTTGTTGGTGCAGGTGACTCAACCCATAAGCAGGCATCCTTAATATATGAGATGCTAAGTGAGATCACCGCTAACATATGTGGGAAGGTTACAAGTCAGTTGTATCTGAGTTGGTTTGTCATAACTCAAGGTTAGCGAGCGTGACAAGGGGTTAAATAGTTACCGTGTATGAAGACGATGTTGGGTGCTATAATGGATGAGTATGAGTGGTTGTTGGTTTTGATGGTTTACTTTCGATAGTTGGTGATGCTCCAGCCATGGGGCATGCTAGATGGAGTCAAGGTAGTAATATTAAAGAGGGGGTTAGGTCAATTTTATACAAATTAATCAAGGATTAAAGTCACTCTCCTAATTAGTTTAAGATAGGATAAAACTAATAACTCTTAGTCAATAATATTAGCATATACTAAACTGATTTCTAAGACCGTATGAATAGTCTAAAATAATAAAGTCGTGACAAAAAGTATCAAAGTATACTATTCACCGAAACTATTAAGTTTTAAATCTTAAAAAATAAAAAGTGTGAACAAATATAAAAAAATTGTTTGTGTACTTAGTAGAAGTCAGGTCTTTCGAAGTGACATGTGAGGTATCGACATGATGAGATAGTTATACTTGCACTTAAATAGGTCAAACCTCTTTTTTAGCCGTGTGTTAATGCAAAGCAAGATTTACGTTTTTGTTTTCCTTATGAGTTGTACACGAGGGTGTGCATGATTTTGAGTGAAGGAAATTATCAGAGTTTAAGGTTAGTAAACGTGACAGAGGTTTAGACAGTTACGGTGTATAAGACGATGTTGGTAAGTATGCGCACTTATTACTTTCATTGGTTTATTGTTGATAGCTTAGGGCGCTCCAAGCATGAGATGTACTAGATAGAGTCAAGGTGGCAACATTGAAGATGAGACTAAGTTAATCCTATACAAATTAATTGGGAGTTGAAATTATTTTATTGATGAGTCTAAAACAAGATGAAACTAATGATCCTTAACCATATGGACACATACAAGATTGATTCTCGAAATAATATTATCAAATATGTCATATGGATAGTCAAAAACAATAATCTTGAACATATTTAAGAGAAATGCTATACTTGCAATGACTCTATTCAAAGTCATTCATGGAAAAACAAAAAAGTTAGCACACATTCTTGTATTTTTCATATCATTTATTTTTGTATGCCTATTTTTATATGGAGAAAAAATCTTTATACTAATAATAATTGTTAATTTGTCTATTAATAATGATATAGAATATAATTAAAATTTATTTTATTTTTAATTTAAAATCATTTAATTATATATTATATTACATAAATTAACACATGTTATTCTATTAACTATTTAATAGGTTCTTTTAATTTTACATTATTTTATATACTATTAACAAATTAAAGAAGACAATAAATGATTAGAGGGATTGTCACGTTAATAAGTAAAGAATAATTGGCACAATTAATTTCTACATGTAACATTATTTTTAAATCAATAATAAAATAGGCAAACCCAAGTGAGGTGTAATTTATTAGATAGAGTAAATATGAATTTAAATCCAATCAGATTAATTTTGAATTCAAATCAATTCGAATTTAACTTAGTTTGAGAGTTTAAACTAATTCAAATTTAATTTAGTTCGAGAAAAATTGAGTTTGAATTTGATTATAACATTAAAAGGCTCGGTGTGATATTATAGGTAAATTAAAATCAATTAAAATATTAATATTTTGATTTATATCAATAAAAATAATATTATTTTAATTAATTTTAATTAAATTTTTTAAATCCTTTCAGTTTAGTAAATTAAACACTTCTCAGACTGGAATTAGAATTTAATAATATAATATCCATTAAAAAAATTTATTTCCAAATGGTTGGTGGAGAAATTGAAATAGGAAATGAAGTTTGAAAAGTGTGTAGAGGATGACATGGCAAGAAGGAAGGAGACGTGCAGTGCAGAGGTGGAGATGGTGTTAGGGTTTGGACAAAACCTAATGGCATGTGTTTCGTATACTGTGCATTAACGCAACGAATTATGCCTGGTTTGATCCCCCAGTGCGCTTGGAATTTTGAATTGACGTGCGAGGGGAGATGAAACTTGTCCAACAAGTAAGCTCTTTGATAGAAATTCGAAATTCCTGGGTCCTCCTTAAATAACCATCCATTTCAATCAATTCAAACCATTATCCTTTTTCCAAATCTGATATCTATGGCTCTACCACCAGATAGATCCCAGATCGCGTTCTTCGATATTGAAACCACTGTCCCCACCCGACCCGGTCAGGGCTTTGCGATTCTCGAATTCGGAGCCATCCTTGTTTGTCCTAGGAAGCTCGAGGAGCTCCATAGCTACTCAACTCTCGTCCGACCGGCCGACTCTTCACTCATTTCGTCCATCTCCGTCCGCTGCAATGGTATTACTCCAGACGCCGTCGTCTCCGCCCCTTCCTTCGCAGAAATTGCCGATACCGTCTTCGACATCCTCCATGGTCCGTTTAAAATTCATGCCCTTTTTTTTTTTTTTTGGTTGAAGTTATTTAAAGTTGTTATTTTTCACTGTGGAATTTATTGTGTTTTTGTGCGTAGGGAGGATATGGGCGGGTCATAACATTGTGAGGTTTGATTGTGCAAGAATAAGAGAGGCATTTGCGGAGGTGGGCCGGCCCGCTCCTGAGCCGAAGGGGACGATTGACTCCTTGGCTTTGTTGACGCAAAGATTTGGAAGGAGAGCTGGTGACATGAAGGTAATATTTACTGACATCTCTTTCGTTATAGTTTTTCATATAATTATAAATTCACTGTATATACTTGAGTTAATAAGTTGATATTCTTGGGAGATATAAAAAATGTGTTGATTTGGTCATTATACCTTCATATATAAGAAGGATCACATTCTCACTCTGTGCTCTTTTTAGCCTCTCAGACCCCTCCTTTATTTGCTGTTGTAGAAAGTCTTAATGTATATGACTGTTTTATTTGTTCTAAATTCCAAAATCCTTCTCGTTAAAAAAATTTCCCAAAACCATTCTAAATGCCTGTTTGGCTTCGAACACTTTGTAGAGCTGAAATTTTCTAATGTAATCCACAGAATTGTAAACCCTGAAAGTGCCCTTGCTTTTGAGAAACCTCTTAATATTGCTTCTATGTTTTAGTACTTACTTGATATCTTGCAATCAGGTTCATAAGATCTCATATATTATGTCCAACATGAATTGATGTATATCTTGGTGGTTTAAATTTTAGGTATTTCTAACTTCTGTTGATTTTTAATGGTGATATGTTAATTATCCATGCAGATGGCCACTCTAGCGACCTATTTTGGGCTTGGGCAGCAGAAACATAGGTATTTTGACTTCCTGCTAGTGAATATTATTATTTATTCTGCCCTTCTTCTTGAGATAACAACTTTTGCTATTTTCTCTCAGAAGCTTAGATGATGTTCGGATGAATCTTGAAGTTCTAAAGTATTGTGCGACAGTCTTGTTCTTGGTAATTATTTAGTTTCTAAAGCAGTGAGACTTTCTTTTTCTTAGTTGATAACCCATTGAAAGTTTATAGTACTACCTTATTTGTCAACTTTCAATTAGTTATACATCACTTCTAATTGCCATCCAATGAGTATGGCGTGCTCTGTTGCTAGTTCATCTTGTTGCACTGTCTTTTCACATTGGTCATAGCAATAATGCATGCATACAATGGATAGAATGCTTTCAGAACTTTGATAAACATGAAAACTATCCTCAAACTACATTGCATTAACCTGTAATGTCTTTGCAGTATACTTTAAGATAAGCCTCATGCTGCACAACAGGATAAATGTTATTATGCACCTGTATTTTCTTAGATGACGTATTAGCTTGCAAGTTCTACTGGTATCTGTTTCTTTTTAGTGTCAACTTTACAAAAAATTATTAAATATAACATGTTTTTAGGTGTTTTTGATGATTCTCTGTTTTTATATGATTGCACAAGTGCTTTTATCTTTTTCTCTTTCCTTTTTTTCTTTTTGTAGATTTTGATCTACTGTAGTTTTACTATATAATGACTTTGAATGATTCACCGGTGAGGTGGATGACAGACTTGCATGTTTCATAAGATTGCTTTTGTAACAATTAACCTAACTTTGTCATACTCGCAGGAGTCGAGCCTCCCGGACATATTCACAGCCAATAGCTGGGTTTCCCCTAATGCTACTACAAGAAGTCGTAGTAATGGTAAACCATTCCTAGAGGGGACAGGCCAAAACTTTAGTACTGCCTCTTCAAGACCTAAGTTTGAAGATGCTCCAACTTCAGGGGAAGACCTTCCTATATTATCTTTGGTAACTCACAGGAGAGGGGAGGAGTCCTCTGATTCATCCGTAACTAGTCCAAAGCGAACAGATTCTTTTGATATGGGCCGACTTAGCGATCAGATGGAAACTGAGTCCCTCCAACCAGATGTCACCATGGAAGAAAAGACAGAAGTGGTGTCTCCAAAGATGAATTCAGCAGCTACTGTTTCTGAGGGTTCAAGTGGTCAAGATGCATTTTTAGAGCCTGATGAAGTTTCAATTCCTGACATCAGTGTTTCTTTGGTCCCACTGTTCCGTGGTGGTCAAATTCAGAGAATAAAAATATTTCACAGAGATGTCATTTTGCAGCTTTATTGTGCTCATTTGAGAGTACGATTTGGAATAAGTACAAAGTTCGTTGATCATGCTGGTCGGCCAAGGTTGAATTTTGTGGTTGACTTATCTCCAAGTTTAGGTGACGTACTTGATGCATGTGATAGTGCTGTGCGGAAATTGACCATGGATTCTAGTAGTAGCTCTGACTGGAGGCCTGTTGTGAGCAGAAAAAATGGCCCCTTCAACTATCCCACAGCAAGATTACAGTAAGTCTTTCCCCTTCTTGGTTTCCTTCATTATGAATGATTGCTTCAGCCTAGGAATAACAACACAATCTTAAATTTGTCCATTGGAGTGACTATATTTTAACTCATGGAATAGCATGCTTCTGGAACCTAGAATAACTAATATGTCTCTCCTAATGTTTGGCTTCAGTGTTAATTAATCTTCCTCTGCATGTACTGTGAATGCAGCTAATTAGATGTCTCTTATCTGTGTTTTGAACAGCATACCTACTACTGTAAGTGACAATGTTGCCCAATATGGCACAGAGATATGCCAGAAAGAACCATCTGGGACTATACAAAAGCTTGTGTTTGTGAAATTTGATGCTGCAGAACTCGAAGCCTTGTTCAAACCAGGTACCTTTGTGGATGCATTCCTCTCCTTGGAACCGTATGACTATCAGCAGAATGCAGGCATCCGAGTAGTGGCAAAAAGGTTGATTATCCATTCTGAGTGATGAAGAAAATGGTTCTCTAGGATCACCAGCTGTCTAACCTCTCAACTAGTTAGATTGACATGTGTATAGAAAATTGATTTTCATTGATAGGAGATGATATTGCTGATAATATTGAACTTAAACATTCTTCTGTAAATGTAATTACTTGACCATTGAAGTTTAAAGTGATGTTGCTGGTCTTTCTCACAACTTTTTCCTTTTTTTTTTTTTCTTTTTGTTCTCTGGAAATTATTGGAAACTGAGCGCTTTGTGTCAGGAAGAACTTCAAACTGCTATAAAAATGTTTGCACTTCTAATTAGAATTTATCGAAATTAAACTTGGATTACAGTTCTGAAATCTAATGGGGTTCACAAGAAGTAAGAAGTCCAAGATTTAGATTTGTTTCCTTTTTAATTATTTTCTATTAACTAGTAAGGCAGAGACTTCGTATGAAACTCAAGCTGGGAAACCATCTTGTAGCTATCAAAATTTGGTCAAGATAATGAACAAAATTATGGTTTGTAAACGGTGCATTAGTCAACCCTTATGCCCTTGAGGCACTGTGACGCCAATCTCTGTGCTTGACTTTAATATAACAAAGGGAGCTAGGCAGCATTGTAGTTGCCATCACTTGCCAGAAATACAACAGAAGGCAATACAGATGATACAACAGATGTGAGAATGACTGACTGTGAAAGCCAAGTCCATGTCAAGTTAAAAAGAGGATCACAGAAGTTAACTGAAATAGAATGACAAATGTGAACTAAATCTGGAAGGAAATAATTTATTTTTTCATTTATGTTTTATCCAGTTGAGTATGAAATTTCCAATATAGATGCATTAGGAATTTCAACTGTTAAGTCTGTAATTTATTAATTGAGATGGATCTCCTTTGCTGCTTCTTTAATAGACAGGATGTCACCTTTATCATAACCAGAACAAGTTAACACCAAACACATAGGCAATATTTGAATTTCTTTATGGTATGGTCCTTTCATTTTGGAAAGCTTATTGTAATGGCTCAAGGATAGTGCACGTGATAAAGACTTACACAGCTGCAATGTATGGGACAATGTTAGGTGCTAAAATAGGTGAGTGTACACGGTTGTTGGTTTTATTGGTATATTACTAATAGTCAGAGTTGTTCCAACGATGGAGAATGCACGATGGAGTCAAAGAGAGACATTGAAGAGGGGACTATACCAACCTTGTGTAAATTGGTTGAGAGTTAAAACCGCTTCTCTAATGAGTTCAAGACAAGGTAAAACCAGTTACACTTAGTCATAATGTGAGTGCATGCAAGACAAATTTTTAAGATGACACTATCGAGAATATCGTACAGATGATCCAAAACAACAAGCTTGGGACAAATGGTATTAGAGGAGACTATTGACCAAAGCTGCTAACTATAAATCTCTAAAATGAAAAATTTTGACAATTATAAAAAGATTGTCTGTATTTTTGTGGAAGTCAAGTCTTTTGAGGTGTCGTGTGAGATATTGACACGACAAGGTTGTGGCATTTGTTGGGCCAAACATCCTTTTAAGTCTATGTTAGTGCAAAGCGAGATTTGTATGTTTGTGTGTTGGTTTTCAGTACGAGTTGTGAATGAGAGCATACACCATTTTGAATAGAGGGGATTGTCACAATTCAAGGTTAGTAAACGTGATAGGGACTTGGACTGATAAGATGTATAAAATAATGTTGAGCATTATAATGAGTGTGTGCATGATTTATTTCATTGGTATATTATTTGGTAGTTGAGGATGCCTTAACTAACAGATATGCGTGGAGTCAAAGGACGACATCAAAGAGGAGATTAGACTAATGTTGCACAAACTGATCTAAAGTTATAATCATTCTCTAATAAGTCTAAGGCATGATAAAATCAATAACTCTTAACTATAATGTGGGCGCATAAAAAAGTGATTTTTAAGGTAACAATATCAAAGATGTTATTCAGATGGTTCAAAACAGTAAACCTATAACATAAATGCTTTGAATCCAGGCTTAGATATTTGTAGGGCGCTAGACCCCCAAATAAAAGTATAGAGGAATCATTGACATCCATTGCAAAATAAATAATAAATGACACAAGTAGAAGCAAGTGCATTGAAGCTTTTAAGCCAAAAATGTCATGCAAAATCAATTTATAAAGGTCATTGTAACATATTTTATCTAGAGAGTAAATTATGTTTTCCCATCTAAGGTTTTGAGTTCCCCATTCAACTCAAATGCTACAAATTGTTGCCCAAAACTCAATTTTTTAATTAAAAAAACATTTTAATATAATATCATATAATTATATTATCGTAATATCTTTAACGGTTTTATCTTTTTTATTTTTTATTTTTATGAAATTATAGTTTTACTTATAAAGAGGTCAACAATGATTTGTTTAAATTCGACGACTAAAATCATATCTAAAAAATACTATATTATCTAATCCAATCAAATTACATTAAAAATATGTGATTTTTATCACTACTTAATATGATATGATAATTAGAATCACATCGAAAGTGTGATATCACAAGACCATATATCGTTTGTTAGAAATTTGATTAAATGTATATTTTTTGGATATAATTACATGTAATTTGTATTTGATATTGCTAAAATCGTATTGGACAATTGTAATTTAGAATATTGCACCTCTTACCTTATGCGATTTGGATCAAACATGCTCAAAGGTGGACAATCTTATTGGATTAGGCCAATTTATACAATTTCACCCATTTCACATCATTCTTGACGCAATTCAACACTTTAAAAACAATTTTTTATTAAAAATTTTTGGAAGATAAATAACATTTTGTACCTCCTACCGTACATAAGCCTGCAGAGACATCGTCTTCCTCGTTTAAGTTATGTGAAATATTAGTTTATTCTTTTAGAAATTCCTCATAAATTCCCATTTTTGGCACATCCCTCCGCCTGGACTGTTGTGACGCAACATGCTCATCCTGTCTTGGCCATATGTGCGCCGTTTGCTGCTTTTGTTTGGATGCTTGCAGCCTGTCCGCTTGGAACTGCTCCTGATGCCATATTTCAGCCTCCTCCTAGAAATTCATTGCCACATGCCTTCTTAAAATTTCTCCAGTGTTCTGAAACCAGCTGAAACTGCCACTGTGCATTCCCAAATATTTGGTTAGGCTTAAGCTTGTGCATTATTTATTTTTGTATATAAATAATAATAACGAAACTCGAGGTTTGATAAGTTGAATTGAGTCTCTTAAAACACTTCTCAACAAATTCTTTAACAACCTTTTTAATTAGTCTCTCAAAATAGATTATTAAAATGATAATATTTTGACGTATATTGATTAAAATGATATCATATTATCAATTTAAATCAAATTTTTTTGGTCACGAGTTTGACAAATTAAACATCTTTTAAGCTTGATCTTGAAATTATTAAATTTGTAAGCTCGAACTCGTCTGAATTAGATTTCTTTTAGATTTGTTTGAATTGAATTCGAATAAACTTAATATATAACACTTACTCACTCTGCTTTCCTTGAAAAGGGGATTTATGAGTTCAGACTTGGTATACATGTTGGAAGCCCCTTCGCGAATAAAAGCTTTGAGGTGAAGCGTTCGCTGGAAGCCAGGAAACCGTGGCCTCTTCTTTCTGTCTTCCACGTTAACTAAAAGACTTAAACTTATTTTGGCTTCTGGCTTTTGTAGGGAAGCGCTTCTCTCAGCCTCGACGGTTGCCGTTTTTAAGTAAACAAATCAAGACGGCTTTATTTTTAATTTAATATTTAAAACCCCTGGTTGCCTTCCAACTCATCCGAAATCTGTCAAACTATTATTTATTTATTTATTTATTTTTATCTGTATTTTTAATTTAAAAAAATTAAACCTGCACGTTTCGAAACCGATATTTTACTGTAATAAACTGACAACAACACTCACTGCATTTTCCACTCCGCAAACAATGAAAATATCACACGTGGAAATTTGACCAGTTAACTCCACTTCAACAGGAAAAACAGGGAATCACTGCCCTTCTGATAATGTGAACTTTTTGAAGAGAATCAACCGAATCTTGGTTTGCCACCAAGTTCCAGTCCCTAAAATCTACAAATTTTCATTTTATTTAATTTTTAAAAAAGGAAAAAAGAGAAATAAATAGAAAGGCTGGAAGCGTTGAAAAGTCTAAACAGTTAGACCGAGAGAGAGAGAGACAGTGAACACGTAGTGGGATTTGGTCCGTGTAAGTAGCCAAGGACAGGGAGAAGAACAAGATGCCGAGATTTTTCTCTTCAGATTCTCTCTATTTGGCTGCTGAATTTCGCTGATAAGTTGATTGTTTTCTTAAGTTTTTTTATCAATGTCGGGCGAAACGTCGTCGTCTAGCTTCACTCTCGAGGGAATCAGCGATGTCGATGACTACATTTGGGTGAGTTTTCTCTTGATTTTTATTTTCTCGGTTTTGCTAGGATTTGGATGCTCAGAGACTGCGGGAATGTGATTCGTTACTTATTTTATGTTGTTGTAGTGAATGATGCGAAGTTTTGAGTATCGGATTCTACACTGTGTTGATTTTTTTTAGTTTTTCTTTCGACATGTATGGCGTGGAGAGGAAGATATTGACTTCTTATTTTTCTTTTCTGGTGTTTTCTTGGAAGCCAAACAGTCTTTACGTGCTTTTTGGCTTCAAATTTGTTGGTATGGTTGTTTATTTTATTGGTTTGTTTGTTAGCGTGCAGAACTCGGGTACGGACAAGAACTTGAGTTTGGCTGCTTTCAATTTTTTCTGTTTCGTTCTTTTTGTTTGCGGAGAAATCCGAGGAGATAATAAAAAGATAAACTGAACTTTGATTTTCTGCTCTTTCATGTTTAATTTCCATTTTTCTTTTTCCTAATTTTATTGATGAAGTTTATGTTTTATGTAGTTCATGCTGGTTATTTCCGGAGCTTTTTTTTGGCTACTGTTTGTCTCTCTGTTTCAATGAATTTAAAAATAGGTGGATGGTTTGGAAGCTTCACTGTAAACTTCTGCAGCTAAAGGAAATTAGTATCTATCTTTCTAGTATGAGTAAAACTATGGGCACACACTTTCTGTACGTATTTTTGGTACCCAGATGATTGTCATTATATAATTGGTTTTTTTTTTAATTTATTATTAATTCAAAATCACTCAATTACATACTGATAGATTATCTAAGCACACAAAATGTGTGCACATACCATTGCTCTTCTATTAAATTGCCATTGTTTAAATAATTGCATTATAGTAGCTGCATGAACTTGTTTTTGTAACTTCAAGTGAGCAATGTAAAACAATGAAAAACTTTTTTCTGTTTTTTGTACTTACTGCTTTCCCAAGAGCTGAATGGATTCCTGAGTGCCCATAATGTGTTATGATTGATGGTGGTTAGTATTGTCAATTTATGAGTGTTTGAAAATCTAATGGAGTAATGTTGATTGAAATACAGGCAAATGAAGGAGAGGGATCATTGCCATGGGACACATACAGTCATGTTTTTGATTTGGTGACAAATGGAAACAGTGCATTCCGAGAGAGTTGTTTTGAGCAGGTAAGGTTTTGACTTCTAATGCAGCCTATACAGTTTTTGATTCCTGTTCTTGGTCTTCCTCTCAGTGTTCTATAAATGCTTCTGTTATTGTGGTAATTTTGTACAGAAAATCGAAAAGATATGAGAAGCAGGTCAAAGAATCTAGTTTTGGAAAGCAAGATAAAGATTAGTTCTCTCCTAATATGTCAAGAATTTTTTGATGTGGTTGGCCCAGTTTAGACCTTAATTTTATGTGGACATGGCTTTTCCCTTTTCAATTTTAGGCTGCTCTATTTGTATAGTATCTTTATATGTAAAAGTTATAGTTGGATATATATATTTATATTATTTATTTTCATTTTATTTTGAGTTACAATCCAATATGGCTTGGATGGAATTGATGGTCTGTACAAAATTAACTTATTAACCTTGGAGTATCTTCATATTTTTGTTAAAGCTTAAATGTTTTTTAGTTGTTACCTGTATGCATCAATTTTTAGAATCAATGGTTAAGGATGATCAAGAGATCTCATGTACAAATCGTTCATTACAATAATTACAATACATAAGTAGTGTTTGTATTTGTTTCACCTTTCATGTATGTGAGAGGATGTGTTAGATCTTAATAGAATTGTTGGGCCCTCCTTATTGAGATTAGTGTTCACTTAACAATTCTGCTGCCCAAGGGGTAATTGTATGTTTTACACGAAGTGCCTTTCCATAATCCTCAGCTCCTCTTTGTGATAAATTCCACATTGATTTGATCTGTAGTTATACCTTCAATTGACTACAGTTGGACCTGAGTTTCCCTCTCAATCACTTTCTCATTCTGTAACCCATGCCTTCAATGTGAATTTGGCTCTAACGCTATATGATATGCACTAATTAGTAGGCTAGTTATAAATTATGTATGTTAAACTCCAAGTATTATTTTAGCTGTGTGGAATGTTTTAATATTACTGAGTACGGGAACTTTTACTAATTATTTCAGTGCATGTACGATGTCCTATTCTAGATCAAGAGACGAACCACATGAGACAGCATCTGAGATCCACTTTTTCTTCTTTGATTCATTTATGAAACTATAGTTTCTGTGCTCTTAGGATTAGTAATACTTCAATCACAGTTCAATTTTTAGAGTGTTTTGTTGGTAACTGTCTCATTCTGAGGGGGATAACTTTACCCATATGATGTTTTCTCGGAAATTAATGTGTTAACATATATGTGGCTATAGGGTCATAGGTCTGTCTGGTAAGAGCTTTTCCACTTGTTGATGTGTTTGGTCCTATCTAGTTTGGTATGTACAAGGTTTTAGAGTTTTGATTGGATTTTTCTTCCTCTTTAGCCTTTTAATTTCTTAGATATCTAAGGTTTCAGTAACTTAGTGTATTTTGAGTGGTCAGGGAGATGCTGATATGAGAATCTAAGAGGGGTAGGAAGAGAAGCAGACTACAGTTATTACTATGTTTACTCTTTAAGAGGTAATGCCTCATAATACGTACTTTGATAATCAACAAAGTTACTGAATATTGAATACCTCATGCTAATTTGTTTGGATACAGTCATCAAGATCTAGACAAGTTTTTTTCTTCCTTCCAGATGTGTTTCTCTTACTGTTCAGTTTTTTAACCATAGTTAGCATGTTTATGCTTCAGTCATTTAGCTGTAGGAAATAGTCAGTAGCAATTTTCGTGTGGAATATTTGGTTATTAGAATGAACATCAGAATTTAGCTATGATTACTTTGACATGAATAGCCAGATGAATTTAAGACTAGATTTCTTTTAGTATCACTTGTGAGATATCAAGTTAAAAAATCTTTCTTTTCGAACGATCTATCATGGCATCAAATTCGTTTTTGCCTTTTTGACACAAGTTACTGATTTTTCATTAAATTAAGCTGCAGCTAAAAGTTTTCAAATTCTAAGCTTCTTTTTCACAATACATGGTTTAGTTTGTTCTACCCATTCATTAAAATTCAATGCCAATAGTCTTGGTAGTCTTGTCTTTCTGAAGTAGATTTTCATTGTGCCAACATGGTTTTGATCTGGTAAAGCTGTAAATAGCCCATATATTTAAACACCAGATGAATCAGTGATTTACCAGAAATTTTCTAGTCAATCCACTTCTGGATCAACTTATTTCTTTTATTATTCCTTACATAAGGATTCAGAAATTCCGGATCCCCTCCCACACAAGCAAACTGTTGATTGACTTTAGTTTAAAGCTTGTAGTCTTATAGCTATCATTTTTCTACCATTAACACTTGTTGTACCTAGTTTTCTTATGCTTAACTTATGATTGATGAACTCTTGCTTTGTTCCTGTAGGCGTTAGATTTGTGATGTAAATGGGGTGCATGATATATCATATTTTAATCTTTGACAATGCTTGATAAGGAGGATACAGTAGCTTTTCAATTTTGAGTTTTCTGATCAAATTCTTTCTGATGATGTTGTTTCTTCCAATTTCAACTTGGTTTCCTCCTAAAACTGAAAAAACGGTTTCATTTTTCCTGGCTTCTTAATATTTTTAGTTTAGATTGACTGTAAGACACTTCAAATGGGCAATCATGGTAATTGCTAATTTATTGAGTTTCTTGTTCAGGCAATCGATAATTATTCAAGAGCCAATAACATCAAACTTAATGACCCTATTATTTTGGGCAACAGATGTTCTACTTATATCAGGTTTCTTCCTATCCCATTGCTGATTGTTTTTTTTTTTTTTCTGTGATGCCATTTCTTGTTAGATTGAATGATCACTTCTCCATATTATAGATTGGTTTGGATCTAATTTTCCATTATTCAGATGAAATTGTATGAATTATGTCATCTTTTATCCAGGATTAGTCAATTCTTGAGGCTTAGACCTCCATCAGCTTCTGAGTCTAGACCATTGAATGGGTTGGATCCAACAATACATGCTGAGGTATGTCTTCTTGCTTCATTCATACAATAAAAATAAGTTTTCGTGTACTTATTTCTTGGTAAAGGAAAATTTTGTTGTGCAATTATTTCAGCTTGCTTTAAAGGATGCTGAGAAGCTACTGAACCTCTGCAGTAATTTAGTAAAACCGTACATTCTAAAGGCCAATGCCCTCATTTTGGTAAGAAGTTGCCATTTGTTTCATGTATTTATGACTGGAGCTCAGCCAAAGATTTTAGGAAACCTCTCTTTCTCTCTATGACTTTGTCACTTGTGTACTGTATTTGCATATGGGCTGGTAGTTTGCATTTCTATGTGCACTTCTGTGTGTAAGAATCTGAGCCAAATTTAGTCAGTCCAACTAAAACACATGCTACTTCCTCCAAGTCTGAGTGATGAGTTAGATTTAGCATTTTGAGGATGATATTGGTAGGGAAATTCTGCTCAAAAAGGCTTCAAGAAAAACAGAAGTTGAAAATAATCAAGTTAATGGTGAAACAAGTAAAAAGATTTTAGAAAGAGGTGATGTTGTGCATAATAAAGGCTAGAGAGGATGAGAGGTAATGAGTCACAAAGATGTAAGATCAATGGGATTTAAGATGCTCTTTCACATTTAGGGCATGATATGGTATGTTGATTGATTTGTAACCTACTCACTAAACTATCAAACATCTGGTTTGTATGCTAGGTTTGGCATCCTTAAAATTAATACATTTAATATAAATTAATGTATATAAAGTGTTATAAAACATAGGTTGGATTCAGGTTGCTTCAAACCTGGTCCAGATATTTTGCCAGGCTGGAACTTCTCTTTCCAAGCAACCCAAGCTTGAATATACTAAACTATAACTTGCTTGATTATAGGGTGGCTTTGCCAATTTGTAGCTATATTTGTATGCATCCTCTGTGTGTGTGTACTTATTTTAACATTAGACAACTTTTTTGGATTTGCAGTTGGAAAAATATGAGTTGGCTCGGCATGTAATTCTTTCAGGTCTTCAGGTTGATCCCTTTAGGTAATAATAGTTAATTCACTCACTTGTTCAATTATTTATTTTCTATTTACAAAATTTTTAAAAGTGATGGAAATTTATTTGTCACTTTTTATTTTCTCGAGACAGTTACATTGATGAATTTATGTTGCTTTTTCTTGCTAATATGTAGCGAGTCTCTCCAGGCTTCTCTACAGAATTTGGAGAGGACTAAAGCCAGTTTGGTAGGGAGGAGAAATCATGGGAGACCTGATCGTACAGATGATTTTGATTGCAGAGTTTGTCTGAAGTTACTGTATGAACCTATTACAACTCCTTGTGGGCATTCCTTTTGCCGATCATGTTTATTTCAGTCAATGGATAATGGTATTATTCTAGATTTGATGGTTCTGTTTTATATATGCATATAAATCACTTAATTCTTTTCTGACCTTGTAATTTAAATGACAGGTAACAAATGTCCATTGTGTCGAACAGTTCTCTTTATTAGTCCTAGGACATGTGCAATCAGGTGAGTTGCTCTGATGATAACATTGTACTTAAATCTTTGTGTATGAAGTTTGTCTTAGATGGAGTGTAATTTGGGAGTGAGCTCAGCTCCCCAATCTATTTTTTTTATATAAATAAATGTACTTGGTCCAAAGGATTTGTTGGTGGGTTTTACCTAGAAGATCTAGGTGCATATGGAATTACTAATGGATAACAATGGCATTCAATTTGTTCTGACACTGCTACCATTAATATGTGACTGGGAAGGAGCACAATGATAAAATAATCCAACTTTAGGATACTAACTAGCACAAATTCTGGTACATCATCTTTTTGGTGGGCCCACAGAATTTTAGTCTTGTTCTCCATTCATGTATTATTTGGCATGTTGTGTAAATGAGTGATCTCAGAAGCTATATTTTTCTTTCCATAGTTACTTCTTATATATATATATATTGCAGTAATTTCTTGCACAAACTTTTAAAGGTTTTTTATATTACACTTTGATTTATTTATTTTTTATACCATTATAATACGCTTACTTGCTTGTACCAGTGTGACACTATGCAACATTATAGAAAAGAATTTCCCAGAGGAATATGCTGAAAGGAAGGCG
The DNA here is from genome assembly GCA_026122585.1 of Anacardium occidentale. NCBI lineage: Eukaryota > Viridiplantae > Streptophyta > Magnoliopsida > Sapindales > Anacardiaceae > Anacardium > Anacardium occidentale. Next base: position 24,966 of record JAJEJH010001033.1, read on the forward strand.
GAGCATGATAGTTTAAGTAACTTAGGTGTTGATCTGATACCTCTCTTTGTTATGGATGTTGTCATCCCATGTCAGAGATTTCCTCTCCACATTTTTGAACCTCGGTACAGACTTATGGTGAGTTAATCTTTTGATATGCATTATTTTGATAAATTCAAATAATTGGCATTTTCTTTTTTATTAATCTCTATTTGTTTTTACTTCATTGCTGCAAGTAATTTTGTTCAACCTTTTGTACTTGAACAATAGGTGAGACGAGTGATGGAAGGTAATCATCGAATGGGAATGGTAACTTTTTTCACTAGCCTTTTTATTTTCCTTCTTTTTTTTTTAATAAGATGTGTTGCCTATACCAAATATCCGCCACTATTGACATGTTTTGTCTATTAATTCTGTAGGTCATTATTGATCCCACCACAGGTTCTATAGCTGATTTTGCTTGTGAAGTGGAGATTACTGAGTATGTGTTGTGTCCCTTTTCCTTTTCCTCTACTATAATGCATTTATTTAATCAACAATATATTTTATTTGATTCTAAATTGTGTTTTTCTGCTAAGTTACAATTTTGTTCTTTTATACACTCTCTTTCATCATGATTCAGGTGTGAGCCACTTCCAGATGGACGATTTCTTCTCGAGGTGAAATATGATTCCTCTATGCTATTTATACCCTAACTTGAAGAAGTAGTCTTTTGTTTTTCTTTCTTTATGCTTATGGATGTTGGTGCAAATTTCATGCAGATTGAAAGTCGCCGCAGGTTTCAAATTCTTCGATCTTGGGATCAAGATGGGTGAGTGCTAAGTTAGTTTATCTAATGTATTTGCCATACTCTTGGCATACATATCATTCAAGCTACTTGTTTTGTTGGTTAGGTTTTGTGTCTTCTTATCTTATGTGCAGGTATCGAGTAGCAGAGGTTGATTGGGTGCAAGACATAAATCCAGAAGGAACAGAAGCCAGAGCACATGTAAGCTTGTTATTGTGGAAATTTTATTTCATTCTTACATTCTTTTTTTTTTTTAGCCCTTTTAATTAAACTCAAAAGGATATATAATTCTTTACATATGAGTAAGGCATCAGTAGATTGTGTAAATAACTATTTGATTTTTTGTATTTCATTTCTCACACATTTCTTTACAACACATATACCCTAAATGTACACTTACACACCTATAATGACATATATACCCTTGCACACAATCTCTAACACCTTCTCAAGTTGGAGTGTGTGTGTGTGTATCTCTGCCTAGCTTGTTACAAATATAAGTTACCCTTTTACCAACCAGGGGCTTAATAAAGATATCAGTTAGTTGCTCTCCTGCTCTAACATGATTGGTAACATTAGTTTTAATTCAAGTTTCTCTTTCAAAAAATAACAATTCAGTTCTATATATTTGGTTTGCTCATAAAATATTGGATTGTTGACTGTATGTATGATTGCTTGGTTGTCACAGCACAATTCCATTGTCTTTGAATCTCCAACTCTAATTTCTTTAAGAAAAGGACTTGTCCATAGAAGTTCACAAGTTGCCTGTGCCATAGCTTGTTATACGCAACTTTTAACAAATGACAATTTTTTCTTTCAATAACCCCATTTTGTTGAGATATATATGTACCTGATGATTGATTAATAATACCCTTGGTGGACAAAAAATAGGAGAACCGTGCAGAAGAAGTATTCTTTGGGAACATAGGCCTCTTTTCTTCAAAAGCATGTTTGTTTTTTTTTTTTTTTGTATTTAATACTGAAGTCTTCTCCTATATATTAGCTCAATAAATCTTCGACAATAGAGCATGAACATGAGACAAGTCTTGTTTTATAGTGTTCAGATCTTTGACTGTATTACGATGATTGGTGAAATCATCCACTAAAGGATCCAACTTGTTTTGAATTTGGTTGAAAGTTCATTGTCTTCTGTTAACCATTTCTTTCAAGTTTCCTTATGGAGCTTCATTTTTGGGGGTGATTCCTCAATCAAATGATCCCCCATGTCAATACCAGACACATAATGTCCAATAATCCGTTGCCATCAAGTATAATTCATTTTTCTATCTAACTTTCTGCCTGTAATTTTGGTAGAGGAGGTGAAACTTTCAATCACCGCCTTCTTACCATCCTTTGCCATAATTTAATCAACTCCACAAATTCAATCTCCCAAACCAACCTAATTTCAACAACCAACAAACTAATGAGCTCCACACGAAAATGTGATTGTAAAGGAGAAGAAAGCCAACCACAAGGAATGTCTACCTCCTTTGGTTGGGAACACTAGAAAACGATGCTGAAAACAAAGAGAACAATGCTAGAAATAGGACAGTGCTAGAAAGCCACCAAGATAGTGTCAGAAGCTTGGAACACCGGAAAGGCGTCGGAAATAAGTGGATGGTAGTGGAAAGCCACCAAGAAAGTGTCGGTGACACTACTCGAAGTAGAAAATTACATCGAAATTTGGGAAGCATTGTTGAAGTTGAGTTGATGACATTATTGGAAGAAGAAACCAACTGGATAATGTTGGCAAAACAACTGGAAGAAGAAAACTATGTCGAAAGTCAGGAAACGTTATTGGAATCAAGTCAACGATTAGAAAATGGAGAAGAAAAAACCAGATGACTAAACCCAAAGCTTTGAAACAGACCAAAATGGAACCCAAAGCTTTGAAACACTGTCATCGCTGCTGTGAAGAGTTGTTGGCCACTGGAAAACAGGAAACAATCACCAGAAATCTTAAGCTCTGACACCATGCAAACGACTATGCAATTTTATCTGTTTCTTTTCTCACACATTTTTTTACATCACATATACCCTTACTATATATCTAGACATCCACAAGTAAATATCTTCCCTTACCCTCATAATCTCTAACAGACTGTAAAGTAAAGATTATACCTCTTGATACATGGATCTGATGCTCAACATTTTCCTGAGGATTAAATATACATAGATACATTAAAAGCATGCACAAATGCTTGTTTGACATTCCAAAATGCTTTGAAGTTGCAGTTTTTTGTTCTAATATTTAACTATAGTGCCAATACCACCTCATGGTTAGAGAAATAGAATGGGATAGATATGTATTAATAAACTAGAATAAATGTAGATAAATCTTGTTATTTTTAATACATTATATAAAGGAGCTAGTTGTTATTCAATGAGGCTACTAAATTTTGATTGCTCTGAGTAATTGATGCATTAGTTTGCAAATATGTAAATTTTAATATAGGTGTTTCATCATTTTCTTGTTTCACTGATCCTGTTAATGAATCTTGATGCTTTCAGTTACGGGAACTGACCAATAATGCAGCAGGATATGCACAGTTATATTTAAGGAGGAAAAAATCAGCAGCAAGACAAGGTAAAATTCTAAGGCAGAATACAGTTGGGTTGTGCACATTCTATTTGCTGTTGTTGTGCAATTTGTATCAATCTAATTAATTTTAGGGTGATTCTATCCTCTTGATAGTATATTTGATATGCATATCTGGCCAAAGTCAAAATCATTTTATGTCATATTGGGATGATTAAGAATATTTGAAGTATTTATATTTGACCTTTATTCCAGGTTTTTTTGTGAAATTTAATTTTTAGAAAATATATTGGTACATTTTCTGCAATTTTAAAAAATAAATTCTGGAAAAGCACGTTTAAATGTCTATAGATATAGAATCTTGTAAAATTTTTGTTGAATGAGCTCAGATCTTCCTGCCACCAATTATCTAGTTTCACTGACGGCCTGACGTTGTTTGCATCAAACATTATTTTCAGTTTTGACTCACTTATCTGATGTATCTCACCGCCAGGAAACAACCATTTAAGTTTCAGTGTTTGAAATCTCATTGTGCTCATGTATAGATTGAATGGACATGAATGAATCTATCTGTTCTTTCACTTCACGTTGATTTTTTTGTGACTATTATATTGAGATAAGATGGTTGTATGTGCAGATCGAAGAAAGCTGGAGAAACTCCTTAATGTAGAAGTGATGATGCCCAATCCACAAGATCCTGAGCGCTTTAGTTTCTGGGTATCTTAACCCTTTTAATATGTACTAATCTTATGATGGATATCATTAAGACTTTTTCATGACCACTATCTCTTGGATGCAGCTTGCTACCTTAACAGACCGGAGACCTTTAGAAAGACTAGAACTCCTGCACATTAGAGATACCAGAGAGGTAAGGAATCAAACTAAAAACCATCTAGCAGTTAATGGCTGTGTGTTTCCACGTCTTCTGGATGGGTTTTAACGTCCATCCATTGAATTCTGCTGTTTGTGAAATGGATGAAATACTTTTTTAGAAGGAAAAGAGGCAAATAGGGCAAAAGATTGCTTTTGCACCTGACTGTTTTGAAAAAAGTTGTAAAAACATGGGAGTGGCTTACATAGTTGTGAATGTAAGATTAGTAGCACTTTCTTTACTGAACTCCGAGTAGGGAAAATCTAAACTACTTTTGCTTATATCCATGCGATTAGTTTTCAAATATACTAATCAGGTGAAATAAATTATTTATTGCATGTTGGTACTGGTTTTACTGGCTGGGTTTGGGAGTGTTTAGCCTGGTTAATGGTGTATAGAGCTGCGTCGAAATGTTCAGTTTTGAACAATTTTCAGTCACTGTATATAGTTTTCTAATTAGTTTTACTTTGAATGCATGCACAGAGGTTGAGACGCGGACTGATATTTCTGAGAGCTGAAGAACAAGGCTGCGGAGTGCAATGAGAAGGGTAATTGTTTTCTGGATCTCGTTTATAAGAAAAATAAAAAATGATTAAATTCGTAACAAGTAATTCAATATTCTTTGGATTTGGAAAGTGTCTGTTTTCTCCGTATAGAAGAAGCAGACATGATAAAACAAGGCAACATAAAAAAAAAAAAAAAAACCTATAAGAGTATAGAATACAAAGAGTTTGTAATGTCTTGCAAGTTGGATTTTCAAGTTGTGTTACTTATGATGCAGAGTTTGTTCTAGCCACTATAATATATGTTATTTTTTGTAGTAGCAAAAACAATTTGTACACAAATACATCATGTTGTACACTATTTTATTCCTTTATATATTTATAATTTTTTTAAATTTTAATCATCTTTAATGTTAGTATTTTCTCAAATATATTAAGAATTACGAATATCTGTTGTAATTTATATAATTAAATGTATTTTTTATTGTGAATAATCTCAGTGTTGGTCAATATATGTGATAGAAAAAATTTTAAATCTTAATTTGCAGTGACATGATTATTTTTATTCAATTTTGATTAATATGTTGTTAATTAAGAATGACTTTGACGACAATTTTGTGTTATGTTTGTATATAAAATTAAAGGTAGGTAAAAATGAAAATTTCTAGCGTGTATCTATAATTTTTTTTTTTTAAATTTTTAATCACTTATTTTATTTTTTTAATATATAATTTATTTGTGTTATAAGTAATTTCTAAGGTAAAAATATTATTATGGTTTTCAATAGCATTATTATGGTTTAATTGCTGCGATTCTTTTGATGTTTAGTAATTGTTTGACATACCTCATAAGTTTTGGAATATGATTATAAATTTTGAATTATTTTATACAATCTTTTAAATATTTTAAAAAATATTTTGTATTATTATCTTCTTAATGTAGTTCATATATGTATGTATTTAAGTTTACAATTTAGTTTGGTTTAAATTGCTAATTAAATCAATCCATTTTAAAGAGTTTTTAAAGCTGAAACCAAACCAAACCTAATTGTGAATTTTACACGGCTTGGTCTGATTTTATGATTTAAACAATTCTGTGCACATCTTTATTCAGTATTAACTAAATGATTATTTTTCACCCAAATTTATTCTGTAAGTTTAAAAAGTTTAATTGTCTATTTATTATCTATCTATTAATGAAAATTATTATGAAGAAGGGTAAGAAGGTCATTTTCCCTCTTTTTCGTTTCTTCTTCTCGTTGGTACCACTATTAACCTTATTTCCTTCGTCATCTCCAGCTAATTTTAACAGCCCCTCTCATTCTAAACGTTACTGTTGAAGTTGTTCAAAGTAGTGGAAGACAATGAAGGAGGTGGGGGTAGTGGTGGCAGTGAAAAGAAGAATAATGGAAGAATACAAAAGGAAGGAAAATATAACCTTTTTACCCTTCTATGTGACAATTTTTACTAATAAAAATGGATGACAGATAGATAAATAGAATTTTAGACGTTAAATAATTAGAAATTATCGTTTTTATCAAAATTTAGATAAAAAATAGTCATTTAACTAATATGCTCAGTTGGTAATTAAGCTACAACATAGAAGTAAATTATATATATATAAGATGTTTCAAGGGTTAAAAGTGATATTTGAAATTAATCTTACCAGATAATGATATTTTTTTCACTAAAAGTTTACTTAGATGATACTTTTTCACCTTTTTAGTTTTATTTGTAAACTTTCTCATCTTTCCAATTTTCTTTATAACCTTTAATTGGGAAAGGCATTAATGTAAGGCCAAAGGACTTACTCTCACCCAAGATTTTACTCAACTGCATATTCCCACTCTCAAAACTTTTATAAACCCAAACACGCCTTTTTTATATCTATTTTTCATTCAATTTTGCTAATACATTTTATAAAATAACTAAAATGCCTTTATTAAAAATAAAAATATATAATAAAATTATAAAATAATATTTAAATAAAAATATATTAACATATTTAAAAAATATTATAAATTTTTTAAAAAATAAAAAGACAACTATTGTTATTGGTGTGACAAAAAATGATAATCTGATTACAAGGATGACCAGATTTAGTCATCCCAATTGGCAGAGACGATCATATCTAACCTGATCGTCTCTTATTTTGACGGAGATAACCAATTTTGGCCTCCTTTACCAACAATCATGGTTGGAAACAACAAATGGGATTAGAATCAATCATTTTTTATTGTTTTTTATTGTTTTTACTAGCAGAGGCGACTATATCTAGTAGTCTCCTCTAAAAGACCTCCTTCACCAAATGAGATGGTCAAATCTGATTACCTCTAAAATCAAACGACCATTTTCAATCACTTGATTCTATTATTGGTGACTATCGTCGTTGACATCAATGGTGGTGGTTGCTTTTAAATTTTTTTAATTTCTTAAAAATTTTAAAATTTTTATATTTAAATAATATTTTATATTCTTAAAAAGTTTATTTTATTAATAAAATGACAAAAATACTTTTCTAACTTTAAAAATGTTACTGTTGATTATTAAATTTAATCATTAATTTTAATTAATAAATAAGTGTTTATGTTTTTAAATTAAAAAAAGCGAGAATATATTTTTGAATAAAACTGTGAGTAGTAATATATATTTGCCTTAATGTAATCAACAAGGCCCAAAAGTCAACTATTAAAAAATAATTATTCACGTACCACCATAATAACCAAAGTTCTTTCATTTCCCTCCGCGCACAACCCCACCCCCCCGCCCGGGGCCTTTATCCTCCAAAAATTACAAAAAAAATTTTAATCCAACTATTAATATACTCTATCCTATCTCATCGTTCACTATATAGAGTAAAAATTAATCAGAAAAAATAAAAAGAAATTTTTTTTTTTCAATGATTGCATTTTGAGTATTGTTACACAACCATGATATGCATGTGAATGTTGCTGTTATGAAGATAGTAACCAAAAAAAATAATAAATAAAAAGGGCATTGACTATTATAATCATTGTTTTGTAATATTTGGAGGGTGCGTGATAGTTTTTGGGGTAGAGGATTGAGGCACCAACTTCGAATGCATGGTTAGAGATTGTGACAATGATCATCTAACCTGGACATGTTAGGTTTTGAGATGAAAAATAAACAAGAACACATCGAAATGCAATATAAAAATATTTCCCAAATGCCCACACATGATCTTGGTTATAATAAAATTGATGTACATTAAATTATTGAAACACAAGCTTAGATTATATACTTGCTTTTGGTGGCTTCCTCAAGTTCCTCTAATTTCTTCAATAAATTCATCCAACGTAGGATAGTCACTACTTGCACAAATAGGGCATCCAAGTACAACAAGGGGATATGCCAAGGAACCAAAAAGATTGGAATAAGTGCCAGCTTGATGTATTAAACTGGAAATAGTGATGAGAAACGACAAGGTTAGAGAGAGAATAATGCTTTGTCATGTTCACCCCCAGGGAGAATATTGAGCCATGCAAGTAGGGCTGAAAAGTGTGCTTTTATATGCCGCTTATCAAGCCCGCGTCCAAACCCTAAAGGCTACTCTCCATCTTTTAATCCCTGTACCTTTAAATTAGGTTTCTTTTATTTGATCCTTGAGTACAAATCGAGTTCACTCAAGTTCAACAATGGAACACTTCAGCTGCATGCACACTGCCTCTTGCCCTCTGCACGTGGAGTGGGCTGCCTTGGCAAAGCTTATAGGCTGTGAGAAAGATGCTTTCTTTTTCCTGATGAGCTTAGATCATTCCGGTTTGGCAGCTATTTTTGGAGTCGGATTGTTCATATGCTGGTCACCATGCTTACATCTTATTGGCCCAAGGACTACGATGGTTTTTTGGAGGCCAAAGCACTTGTTCCCACCCATAGTTTGAGGCCGGGATAAAGTGCCACCCCTAAGGCTTCAAAAATCTAGTCTCCCACCCTCTAATCAAATTTAATATTAAATAATGTTAGTATACAGTAATAATTCAGAGATATTTTTGTCTTTTTAATATTAAAAATTTATAAAATAATAAAATAAATTTTATATAAATATAAAATTTTAAAAAAAATTAAAATTAAAAAAAAAAAAGACAACAACCATGGGTGAGAGACTAGATTTTTGAAACCTCGGGGGTGGTACTTTGTCCCCGACTCAAACTATGGGTGGGAACAAGTCCTTTGGCCTTTTTTGGAGGATTCGATCTCTTGTGGCTCTTTTATTTTGCCCATTTGGTTATATTTTATTGATTATAAATTATTGTAAATAAAGCTTAATTTTGAAGTTTTCTTATTTTTCATTTTTTGTCGCATAAACAGTAGATAGGTATTAGGGTGGTTTGCATTGTTTCTATATATTCGACCTTTTGAATTTTATCTTCGCAAGAGTCTAGATAAACTTTCAAGAGGCGGGGTTAGACTGGGCTTTTTGTTCCTTTGCATGTCACTTTCGTTTGCGGGCGGGTTACGTTTTTAAGTTATTTTGAACTTATCAAAATTTTCTTTGTTCATTAATTATTTAATTACGAAAAAAATTAGGCCACTTCATGAGATGACCTATTGGGTAGTTCTTGAGGCCTAATACATTACTTAGACCAAAGTAAAAAAAGTCTTAGATAGATTATAAAAGGTTACACTTAAATCATTATTAATAGAGACCAAAATCATTAGTTTTGAAAAACTGAACAAATGCTAATCACATCAGGATTAGCAAGACCCTAATCTAACAAAGACTCTTAGAGTTCTAATGTAACTAGAACTTTCAAGTATTTTAATGACGTTAAAACAATTTTTGGTTAACAATTTTCACTCACAAAATTCGATAATTAATAGTAAAATATCACCTTAGAAGTTCAAATGTAAAAAAGGTCATTGACACAAACTTTGAGAAGAAACCAATAATTGTCTCTTCTAATTCTGATTTAATAAAAAACAAGGAAAGGAATCCAAAAATCCAAATTAAATCAATTAATTTGACAAGGTACGAGAACAAGTCTAATTTAAGTTGCCCCAATTTTGATTTAGACTATTGAATCGAAGTAAACAGTGGTCAAGATCAACGTAAAATGAAGGGAAATTGGGAGTGTTGAGCCATGGTGGAAATTGTTGGGATCCAAACCCATCACCTTTTAAGTGAAGATAGACATGCTCAACCATTAAACAAATTTTAATTTTGATTAACGTAATTTACATTTAATATTTATTAGATAAATAAAATTGTTTTAAATGTTATTTTTAATATTTATTTCAATATACATCGATCAACTGATTGATTCGCACCAACTGTTTCAAGTTAAAACATTTTAAATATATTATGACTTTTTAAATTTATTAAATCTATTGAATTTTCGGAAATTCATTCAAAGTTTAAAGTCTATTCAACTGAAAATTTTTAATTGAGTATTCCAAGCTCGGGCTTGCCGGCCTATATCATGTACGAATTTGTTCTTATCTCCAAAGTCCAACCTATATCATCTCTGCACGTCCTTCCTTACTTGCATCCAACTATCTTTCTCCGAATCCCACGTTCAGTCACGCATTCTTCTTCCCCCGAACTCCCCTTTCTCTTTCTCCATTATGCCACTTCTCTCTTTTGAGCTTTTCCCATTTCCATTTCTCATAAACTATTAACTCACTATTATGAAGGGAGGTGGAGGTGGAGGTGGAGGGAGTCGTGCTTCCTTGTATCTTTTCCTTTCCCTCCTCCTTCTATTCCATTTTCCGCCCTCCTCATCTTCTGAAATATACAATCCTCCAGATAATTATCTCATCGATTGTGGCTCCGCTCAACCAACCAAGCTTGATGATGGCCGCACCTTCATTTCTGATCGGGACGCTTCTGGTTATCTCTCCACAGACGAGGATATTGAAGTTTCTGCCGATTCCATTCCTGTCCGAAATGCTCTTCCTTTGTATCTCTCAGCTAGAATTTTTCAACAAGAGTCCAGGTATACTTTCTTTATTTCTCAGCCTGGAAGACATTGGCTTCGCCTTTATTTTTACCCACTTCCTCACACTTCTATCAATCTCACGACTGCCGTTTTCACCGTCCAGACTGATAAATTTGTTCTCTTGCATGACTTCTCTATGAGGAGCAACTCTGAAATTGTTTTCAAGGAATATCTCATTAACACTACTGAGAGATTCTCCATTATTTTCAAGCCCATGAAGGATTCTTGTGCATTTATCAATGCTATAGAAGTTGTTTCGGCTCCTGACTCTCTTATTTCCGATTCGGCGACTGCAGTATCACCTCCGGATACTTTCACTGGCTTGCATAAATTAGCCCTTGAAGTATCCTATAGGCTGAATATTGGAGGGTCAACTATAACTCCAAGAAATGATACATTGTCAAGAACATGGCTATCTGATGATCAATACAATATTTTCCCTGAAGGCACTGAAATTGCTTCTGTTAATCCGGGAGTCATAAACTATCCAAACGGGGGTGCAACTCCGTTCATTGCCCCCAATTCGGTTTATGCAACTGCTGAAACCATGAAGTATGCTCAAGTGATGCAACCCAATTTCAATCTCACTTGGAAGATGAGTGTTGATCCTACATTTTCTTATTTGATTAGAATGCATTTGTGCGACATCATTAGCACCGGCCTTAATGACTTAGTCTTTAATGTTTATATAAACGGGTTGATGGGTGTTTCATCTCTTGATCTCTCAACACTGACTAATGGGCTCGCCACCGCATACTACAAAGATTTTGTGGTGAATGCATCCACCATTAGAAATGGTTCGATCATTGTCCAGGTTGGCCCTGCTAGCAATTCTGAGTCAGACGGCTCAGGCCATCCTAATGCAATTCTTAATGGACTAGAGGTCATCAAGATGAGCAATGAAGCCGGAAGCTTAGTTGATTTATTTGCTGTCGATGGGGCGTATACTGATGCTTATTTTTCAAACAAAATGAAGATTCTTGCGGGCGTTGTTCTTGCGGCGGGAGTGACAGGATTGCTGCTTCTGGGTGCAGTTTTCATCCGGGGGCAAAAGAGGCCTGACGTTTATGAGAAACGACACAGTTTCTCACCATGGTTACTTCCTATTCAAGGTAGCCATAGTAGCCTCATGTCCAGCAAGAGTGGCTCCCGGAAGTTTTTTCTCTCTGGGTCCCGTAAGAGCAAGACAACTGGTTACTCTAGTTTCTTCTCTAGTCAAGGTCTTGGTCGGTTCTTTACCTTCCATGAACTACAGAATGCAACAAAAAATTTCGATGAAAAGGTAGTGATTGGGGTTGGTGGGTTCGGCAAAGTTTATCTTGGAGAATTGGAAGATGGAACCAAGGTTGCTATAAAACGTGGAAATCCCAGCTCTGAACAGGGCTTAAACGAGTTCCAGACAGAAATAAAATTGCTCTCCAAGGTCAGGCATCGCCATCTTGTATCGCTTATCGGCTTCTGTGATGAACAATCAGAGATGATTCTCGTTTATGAGTACATGGCTAATGGACCACTTCGCGACCATCTTTATGGCTCCATTCTACCTTCGTTGTCCTGGAAAAAGAGGCTCGAAATTTGCATTGGTGCAGCCCGCGGATTGCATTATCTTCACACTGGTGCAACTCATGGCATCATCCACCGCGATGTGAAGACCACCAATATTCTTCTTGATGAGAATTGGACTGCAAAAGTCTCGGATTTTGGTCTATCTAAAGCTGCCCCAATGGAGCAAGCTCATGTAAGCACCGCTGTGAAGGGTAGCTTCGGCTACCTAGATCCTGAATACTTCAGGAGACAACAACTTACTGATAAATCAGATGTTTACTCTTTTGGTGTTGTACTATTTGAGGTGTTATGTGCAAGGCCAGTCATCAACCCAAAACTACCGAGAGAGCAAGTTAGTTTAGCCGAGTGGGCTATGAATTGCTACAAAAAGGGCACCCTGGAAAAAATAATTGATCCTAATATAGCCGAGAGTATTTCCTCAGAATCTTTGAAAAAATATGTAGAAGCTGCTGAGAAATGTTTAGCTGAATTTGGCGTAGATAGGCCTGCAATGGGAGATGTATTGTGGAACTTGGAGTATGCTTTGCAGCTTCAAGAAGCTGCAACACAAATCGATCCTCCGGATAAGGCCTGTCTCATTGATTTGGAAGGTTCAAATGGTAAAAACTTAAGAGAGGACCTTGAAGCTGCCGCTGCTGTAAAAGATAATTCTCAAGTAGAAGTTGCTTCTACTGTATTTTTGCCGCTTGGCACTGTCCAGGGAAGGTAGAATAATCTGTTCATTCAAGTTCAGAGAAGTGAATAACAATCCCCTATAGGTTACAGAGAAAGATGTATGAGATGCATTTGGTCTTTAATTTTACTTTGTGCTTTGGAAATTTTTAATTCTGAGTGCCAATATGATTCTCAGAGTCACGGGAGTGCCTGCTGCCTTGTAGTTTGAAGCTCATGTTCCAACTGCTTATTTGGATATTTGTAGATTTGGTGATTTTGATGTTGTTTAGTCACTTTTTCAATTTCCCTATTTGGTTTTGGTTTTTTTCAAGATTGTTGATTAGTTTGGAGCAATCTTGTAATTTTTTCTGGATCAGCTTCTTCATAGATTTCTGTTATAAAATTCTTAACTTTTTTTTTTCATAGCCAATTGTATTCACAAAGTTGAGCATAACATGGCTATCTCATAGCATATTTAAATAATACAAGATTCTTTTAAATTTCGGTTAAGTGATACACAGAATACAATTTCAAAAACCTCTATACCATCTTACGTACACTGACAAGCTATGAGCCTTTTGATCCATACCTCTGCATCCAAATTAAGTCTTTCCTTGCCGATTCAGCTTGTCATAGTTTCCTCAGAGCAAGGCTTGAACCTAAACTTTACACATCTTGAAGGGGCTCTATGATCCTATCAAATATAATTATGAGATTCAGTTAAAAAAAACAAGATATTCCCAAAAATACTATGAAATATACATATGTTGTTTAAAAATAATAATATGAATTAATATGTTGAGTGTTTTTCCAGCAACCAAATCCCCCCTTCACAGTTGAGTTTGAAGCATGTATTTATAGATGAGACTCCAAGTAGGGTTGAAATCCTTTTTGCATTAGGCAGGCGCATGTAACCCATTGCTGCGTGTCAGTTTAGTTATGCATTAAGGTTTTTCGATGCCTCTCCTGTTAGGGCATGTTTCTTCTAGCTGCAGTGTTCACAACTTCATCCATCTCATTGTGGTAAGGTGTTGCAGCACCTAGGATCTGTCTTGTTTGCATGCATGGACGCTATAGAGGCTACGAATGGCGTTATGGCAAGACCATCTTCTGTTGGCTTTGCTTTCTTTGGTCCCTTATCTTCTCAAATTCGGCTCAAATTTTGGCATGACTTTTCCTAAATGTCTTTTGTTTCTGTTTTCATCAAATTATCATTAAATTCTGCAAAACTCAACACATAACTTGTGATCCTGAATTATGCATAGATAAAAGTAAAATCGTAAATTTCACTCTAAAACATCATAAAATAGTCACAAATATGTATGTATAAAAGACACATATTAGTCATACAAAACTGTGTAGGGTTGATACACGCTTGTGTGATGTTATTTTTTGAAAATATAAATTGTGTTATGTGTGTTGTAAAGGGAGGTTTTGGAGTTTGTTCTCTAAGACCCAACACATATACATAAACACACCCATAGTAGAGAGTTGAAAGAAAAGAAGGCTTGTTGCTACTGTTAGAGTCAGTTGAGAGGATCACTACTTGTAGCCACGCTAAGTTGTTTTCAAATTCATTAGAGGAGAGCTAGGCAAACCATTGTATATAGTTCTTTTAATAATTTTTTTAAGTTTGATTATTGTTATTGTAGTTAAAACATGATTTAACGAATTTGAAAAATGTTTAGGCATTGAATTGATAATATAAGTTGCATGAGGGAAACGTAGTTTGTTTTTGTGATATAAGTGTAGCAATTAGACAATTATTGTGTTTGGATAATTAAGAAATGTGAAGGTGATGATCGAAGCAAAGATTGAAGTTGATAATAATAAAAAAGTGAATTGCAGACGACGATGCACCACCTTCTACTACTAAGGTCAAGCTCGTGTGTGCACAAGGGAAGCAAATGACACATGTGCATAGGTCATATAAATGTAGGTTCATAATATGAAGCACAAATTGTGGTATGGGACACACGCCTGTGTATCTATTATGAACTAACCATGTTAGAGGTAGTTTAGGTCTTTCCCTAAGATTTTAACATGACCATGACACGGAAAACACACTTTGGTTTATTATTGGTCATATGTCTATGATTAAAAAGGTCATAACTGTGTGAGTGTCAACAACACATGCTGATGTGTAGTTGACAAGCACGACCCTATACTGAAGAATAAAATCCTTAAATCACCCTTAACAATAAATTGTTAAAGACATTAAATTCTAAAGGACAATCAGGGAATTAAAGTCGATTAATTTAATGAAGAAAACAACATTAAAAGCCTGACCATGTGATAAATGGTGTATGCTTTATTCAAGTCAGATTTAGGTCAAAACCAGGCAGACGATAATTAACTCTAGTTCTATGTGGAGAAAGATAAATACTAAGAATTTGAAGTCTATTTAGTCACAATTGTGTATGGAGTTTGACTACGCATAAAATATTATCGATCTAGTCACTGTATGTAGAGTTTATTCGACTTTTTAGGTTAATTACAATTGTGTGTTGAGTTAGTCAAAGTTTTAGCCCAACTATATGCAGAATGATTAGAATACATCTTTGTAGGATATAAGTCTGGCCGACATTGAGTATTCAACATTTAGGATGTCATATAAGTACTTCCATATAAACCCAATACAAACAATAAACATTTATGACATTAAGCGTCGAACAAGAGACCGCCTGGATATCATGATGTGAGTTCCAATTTGATTGATATAAAATATTTATTTATTAGGTGATTATCACTCATGTGTTCACTATTTATTTTGCAAGTAAACATAACAACAATGCAACCATGAGTAGCAAAGGTCAGTAGAGTTGAGACATGGGTAAGGCTACATATATTTTATCTCCTTTATCTATTTATTATTTTTCATGTCACTTTTCTCTTTATGAGTGTGGTACTCTAGTTTCATTTAATACTATAAAAGTGACATTTTTTTGGCATGCTATTTGATGTATTGCATAATTTTCCTAAGTTGTGCCTTTAATTGATTTAATATAAGTTTAACTATGTTTTTTTTTTTTTTAATAAAATAAAAAGAAAGTCTAAAGTAACATGTCACTCTTAGGATTATGCCCTTAAGGGTATATCCAGGGAGTGAGGTATTACATTTTTTTTTGTATTAGAACATGATTTTGGGAAACCCAAAAGGTGTTAATTGTTTTAAATTTCTCAAAATATGCATAATTAAGTAGCCTTATCCAATGTTAACCATCTCTTACGCGTTACTTATTGCACTTGGTTTGCTTAAGGCTAGTTAGTTAGTGGCATTAGGTACAACAACATGAACCATACCTTTGAGTGTTATAGACATAAAAAAACCTAGTTAATAAGGTTATCAATGAGAACCATGAGGCTTCAGGGAGTATTACCCAACCAGTGGAGCCATTGGTGCATCAATCAAAGGTTTATGAACTAGTATAGTCAATGCAGATTAGGGATGCTTAGGGACAACTTTACCTTGTTTATTAGCAGACAGAGAGACATTAACCACCAAAGTTTAAAGGGACATTTGATTCCACAGTGCTTGAGGAATGGTTAGATGCTATAGAGGAGGTCATAGGACTATTAATTATTATTGACTGATAGAGGGTTCGTCATGCAACATACTTGCTCAAAGATGATGCCAATGTGTGGTAAAGGATGACATGTTCCACTAGAAATGTTAGAGAGATCACTTAGGCAAATTTCAATAGGTTATTTTAGGTTAAATATAGGTTTGTTGATGTGGTGTACGTCTAGACCCAAGAGCTTATTAATTTAAGGCAATGGTCAATGGCAACCAAGGAGTACTCCACTAGGTTTAATGTATTGGTTAGTTATGTACCAAGAGTAACTAGTATAATTGAAAGGTGCAAGGATATGTTTATTCATAGGTTGAGACTCAACATAAGGATGTCATGATGGGAGATCATGTCCCCAATTCATATTTTGAGGCATTTAGTAGGGTATTGAGATCAAAGGTAATGATAGACCAGATGGCTAGAGATCGAGTTAAGTTACCACCATTTGCTAGTTCAATTAGTTAGTGTACAACTCAGACTGACCTATAGGGACTCTGATAGAGACTAGAAGGAAAAGAGTTTTACATCTTGAAGTAGTAAAAAGAATGATAAAGGTAAGAAACGTCATAGAGATGAGTTTTTTATGTGTCAGAGGTCTGAGTACAGACATCTATGAGAGTGCAGGGCTAGGCAAAGAGTATGTTTCAAGTGTAACTAACCTAGTCATTTTGTCAGAAAGTGCCCAATGAAAGTAGCAACTGTAGCCCCAATTAAACAGCCTATTAAAGAAAGCTAAACCAAAGTATATGTAGTGGCCCAGGCTTAAGCAAAGGCGAACCCGTCAATCATGATCGTTAAGTTATTTCTTTATTCTAGTCCTTTATATGCTTTGATTAATACAGGTGCTACTCATTCTTTTATAGCCTTACACATAGTTGAGAGATTAGGACTACAACCCATCATAGTATCCAAGATCAACATAGAGATGTCGAAATGAGACAAAATAACTAACAGTCGGATGTTGTTGGGTAAGCAAGTAGTACTAAAGGGTAGAGAGATAAAGGTCGACTTGATAACATTTGACATATCAAACTTTAATGGGATTCTAGAGGGTGCTTAAGATAGTTAGCACATGTAATCAATTATAATGACAAAGTAGTTCCCAAAATGGTAATCACACTAATGGTGTGCAAATTCCTTTTTGTGTTTTTACAAAATTTGTCAAGGTTAACACTAAAAAAGGAAAGAGATTTTAGTACTGAGTTGGCTCTAATGACAACATCGATTGAGCAATTAAAATTTGCAATCAATTATCAATTTATAGAATTATGCATTTGTTGTTTTTTCGTTATTTGTATTTTTTTTTCTATTTATTTTCTTTATTCCTTTCAATTCCCCTCAAAAATCAAAATCACTACATGAGCTTTTTCTCTCTCTTAATATCACTCTCATCTCTCTTCTCAATCACCTCTCACTCACCCTCTCTTCAGTGATTCAATCTTCCCAATCTCCTCTTCACTCTCTTCTCCACGAACCAAAACAAGACTAGAAAGACACAATAAAAGAAATTAATTTCTTCTCCACTTGATGAAACAAAGTTAATTTTGATAGGCAAAAATGGCAGACTAGCAGCTCTCTACAACAAAAGCAACCCCACTCCTCATCATTCTCGCGTTCATTTGAACTCAGTTAACTTGGAATGATCATGATTTCGTGGTGGTGATAAAGGAGGGAGTCGATTCAATTGCTTTGGCTCATGTTTTATCTAGCAAACCCACGCAACTGCTGGTTCAACTGTGGGTCAAAGCAAAACAACCCATAAAACGATTTTTCGCTTGTCCTCAACCATAACAAGCCCTGGCTCCCGGTCAAATTGGTCGAACTGACCAGTCCGGTCCAGGTTTTAAAACCTTGTTTGTTTATAGTAGTTGGTCATCTGGTTGGCACCAGTCTCGCTGATTCGGGGAGACTGCACAATCAAACCAGCAAATTTGGCTTCACGTGGGATGGAAAAAATTAGATCCAGTTTATACACACTGTTATATGACAGAATGAAGCCAGCCTGGATTTTGCAACGTCAAAATAATTGTAAATTTGTGATGTAGGTTCATGAATGATTGACTACATTTATCCTATTCCTTCAAAGGATGCAATTGCCAAATACAAGAAATAGATCTAATGGCAAAAGACAATTCAAAAGACAAATTTTCTCGACACAGTTTTCCAACTATAAGAAGAATTTAGAATTCCACTTTATTTTTTAGGCCAAGTCCTCCCTGTAGTGTTCAACAAGCTAACAGAAATCTTCAAAAAAGACAACATCAAAACTGCACGCTTGATTAGTAAACAGTCTGTAAACTTCCCCATTAACATTAGACACACTAGAAGTTTAAGTTGACTTATCAAATACACAACTTAATCTGCAAAAATTGGACTCTTTTGTAAAACAACAATATGATTGTTAAAACCCAGAATATCAACTATTATCTGTGTCCATTGAGTGATTATATAGACAGACGTTTTACCTTTGAGAAAGTCAATGAGAAGATTTGAGCAAACATTCATTAATATAAACACCTACGGTACAGGCATGGAAACTTTCACAAAGCACAACAGCATTTCTCCAATTCCCAATAGGAGAATATTTTCTTAAACAAGATATGGTACACTAGCCATGTGCCCTGCAAAATATTAGAACATTCTCATGCCCTATAACTAAACAAGATACATTTGAAACATGATACGAACTTCTCATAAAAGGATGAGAATCCTAATCTAAACTTCTAAAACTTTTTTTCATAGGAGTCTATAAAAATCTAGCTGAACTTCCAACCAACAAACTTCAAATAAATTATCCCTGTCCCAATAGCAATCTTCCATGGTGAATGCACCTAAAAAATTAAACAGCCCCCTTTTAGATCCTATGGGCTCAGATTATTAGCACAGATCAAAAGAATCTAACAAGAATCTGATGGTGTGGATCAGATAATCTATGAACATATTCAAAACTGCTTCATTATTGGGCACATATGTAAGTATATTGTGAATAAACAATTGTATGGTCCACAATACAAATTTTATGCAGCCATCGATCAGCACAAGCTCAGCTGGAAAACAATAGCCAAAAAACAGAAAGCCAAAATTTGGATTTACAGAAAGTTGATTAACAAATGCAGCTTTGCTTGCGAAGCAGGCTATGTTGACATCACAGATGAGTGTTGAATATGACAACTTTAACACAGGATACAGAAGTAGTTCTAAGGTATGACATAGGTCAATCTATTCCACATTGTGTTTCAAAGTATACTAAAGCAATGTATACACAATTTTTATCCTATTGCACACATAGGAATAATGAAAGCCAGCCAAGGTTGACAGATCCACACATCAAGTGCAATAAAAATGCATGGCATATTAAAGAAAGCTTCAATCTGAACTAAAAATGTAAATTAACCACTCTAGGAAGACAGAATTTTCAGTCTCTTAATAAAATTTTACAGTTTTATAAATTACTACTGTTCCAAAATATCAGCATTTGTAAAATAGGAAATAGAAGCACGTAAGATAAGGACTAAAAGAAACTAAAACTGCAAGATTAGTGTAAATTTCTTTCATAAATTACTAAAAAACATCAGGAAGACAACATCATCTATAAAGAATTGTATTCAGTTTGTTCTCAAAGGGAGCACCAAGACAACATTCCAAGCAAAACTTACTTAAATGTAAAAACTGTTAACAAATTTAAACTCTGATTTGTAAATGAGGAATTAAGTTACCTACACAATATGACACATTAAATATGATGTCTCAGTTTCACTGTCCTAGCTCTATAGCCCACTCTTCTCATGAACAGGGCGGCGAATATCAAACTGATCCACATACTCCAAAGGAGTAGACGTCTCATTCCTGATCCTCTTAATCTTGGGACTCAACAATCCCCTATGACTGAATCCATATAGCTTAAGAACTTGATTATCTGCGAAATTAAAAGCCCTCTCCATGCTCTTCAAACACCTCTCAACAGGGTAATCCCCATAACTCCCACAAGGCTTGCAACCAACAAAATGAGTCACAAATGGCCACCTTTCATCACCTAACCCCGGATGGTATTTCTCCACCATCTCCTCATACCTATCAACCAACCCAGCCCAATACCCATGCAAATAATACTGATTCTCCAGGAACACCTTATCTATCCACTTATCCTTCTGTGACAACAACAAGTAAATTAAAGCAGACTGATCATCTGCCTCAAAAGCAGGCCTCCCTTTCAAATTAGCCGTCAAAATCTTCCCAGCCTCCTCTCTGACCACCCCTTTCGGTCCCATTGGAGCCCATGCATCAAGCAAATCCAAGGACCACTGACAATTCCTAAACAAGAAACTTCCAGTGTTCAAAGCAATCCACGACTTCTGATCAAACATCAGATCAGGATACCCATGAACAACCAAATTGTAATTTTCATACTTCGCAACAGGAATCTCAAACACCATATCAGTAAACATCGCGTCACTATCCATCCACCAAATCCACTCCACTTCAGGATGGGACAACATCAACTTCCTAATCAAGGGCAATTTCGCCCAGTACCCAGCTAACTCTTTATCCAAATGAGCCATATTATAAACAATCTCAATCCCATGAATCCTACAATAATCTATTTTATTCTTTATACTTTTCAACAAGTAATGGTCACCAATAGCATTATCACAAGGCTTAGGAGGCGATCCACTCACTAACAAAATCCTCGGTTTTCCATTAACATAGTTAGGAAACTCACCGTTTTGAGAAAGCCAGGCTTTACGATCTTGGTCCCAGGTGGATATTTTGGGACCCAAAGTGTAGGTAACATTGGGATTAAAATCGGAATCGGCCGGGTCTTCCGGGTCATTGGGGTCATTGTCAGAACGGATCTCCGCGAGGATTCGATTGGTCTCTTCGATGAGGTTTTGATTAACAGCGTCAGCATCAGAACTTCCCAAATTCCCAACGCCGATAGTGCCACGTAGGACGAGGATCGTGACGAAGCCACAAAGAATAGTAATCTTGATGTTGTTAAAAGTCTTCTGGATCTGCCTGCCACGAGGCATTGCTCCACGGGCGGAAGTCCTTCCGTTGAGGTTGGCTGTAGGCAGAAGGCCGCCAACACTTCCGACACCGCCGGATGTTCTCTTCTGAGGTGAGAAATATTGTTCCTGACCCATTTGGATTATAAAAGGCTAATTCCGGGGAAAGAAAGAGAGAGATGTTATTTTATTTAGTAAATCAAGTTGAATTTTTATTAGATGAGTAGTTTAGAAGGAAAATGGGATTTTGTCTGCTTACGATGATGCAAGAACCCTAGAAGTAGAAGAGTGAGATGGACATGGCAGTCATGGAAGAGTTTGAAAGAGAAGGAAGGAGTGGAGAAAACATGCCGACTGTTAAGGAAATAATTTTTATTCTAAACTCGCCGGATTTCAGATCAGAAATAATTTCTTATTACAGAAAATTATTACGTAATTATTTTATTTGATGGCCCCACAACCTTTTTCCACCCAAGGTTCGAAGAAATTCCTCGTGTCACCCCTTAATTTGAAAACGTCGTTTTTTACCTATACATTAATTTTTAAAAAAAATTTGTCAAATTTTTTTTTATAAAAATTATTGAAAATATAAGAAAACCTTAAAATAAGTAATAATTTATCTCCAAAATTATATTAAATAATTGTATATCATAATTTATATTAATATTAATTAAAATAGTAAAAAATTTACTAATAAAAATATAAATAAAAGTGTCAATTATGTACAATCGTATATTTAAAAATTTAAGAATTTTTAAAAAATTTAAAATTTTTATTATGTCTTTTGATAATTTTAAAAATACTAATTATATTCACTAAAAAATTAAATAAAACACAATAAATTAAAGGTGTAAATATTCTATTATAAACTTTTAAAATTATAAATATTTTAAAAACATTCACGTCTTTATAATAATATTCATTAACAATTGATTTTGACACATAAATCAAAAATAAAGTTTTTTAAATTTAAAGGATAGAAAGGTAAATCATCAAACATTAGGTGGAAAAATGTAATTTAGCCTTATTTTATTAATGAAAAGAAACATCCAAGCATCTTCATGGTGGAATAAGCAGTGAAGATTAAGTTAAGTGGGTGACAACCCATCCAAATTGAAGTCAAAAGTTTTGTGGAATTTTTGGTATCAAATTGTAAGAAGAAATATTGGATCGAAATGAAGCCTAAATTAGGTAATTAAGCAAACAAAAACAAATTGATTGTGACTGTAGGACCCGCGTACTTTGAACAAGTGGTATGTATAATATATGTATGACCCATCTTGATTCATTTAAATTTATAGCCATGGCCATGGCCATGTGCATGTGGAATGTGCCAGCCGCTCCAACCGGCAGTGGAAGATGCAGCTTGTCTGAAAATTCTTATCCCGGAGGCTTCAGTGGTCGGGCCAGCAATTTTTGAGGGCAGATGAGAAAGATCCCACAACCAGACAAACTCCTGTTTCTCAAAATGGATGTAAAGCAAGAAGACTTTCTTTAAAGGTATCAAATATCAGCCCATTACTCCAACCTCAGAACCTACATAAGCCTTGGTTCTTACATCAAGATTATTAGACAGAACAGAACAGAAGAAATGTTTTGTAATGAACAACCTCATGGAAAGATTTACATACAAAAGTTGCCTTGAGAGAGTGAACGTTTGTTATCTGAGAGTGATGGCTCATTAGTACTCTGGGGCAGCCGACAAGACAAGAATGTGATATATGCATACATATATCCAAAGAAGAAAATACAAGTAGGACAAGGAACGGATAAAATACCATGGTGGTTTTGCAAATTCATTCCAAGATGTTATCCTAAATGATAACAAATCGAAATGTCAATAAACACAGACAAATCCAAGTGTCAATAAACACGAAAGTGTACCTCCAGTTATGGATGTAGTCTGGATTCAGAAAGCCAATTCCATTGCTTCTTTTCCTAGCAAATCGTCATTTTTAAAGTTTGAAATGATCCAATGCTTTTAAATTGTATGTTAAAACCTTTGAGAGAATAGGTATATTTTCAATAGAATTTGGGGACTAGAATGTTTTACGTATGTTTTCTATAGGTTGTGCACCTATCAAATGCAATATTTTTACCCTTTGTTAAATATAAAGACCATTTTAACCCTCTAATATAAATATTAGAATTTTATACTTTTATGATTTTAATGTTTTTTCACTTGATCTTATACATTATAACATTATCTATTACATATTCTATGTTTAAGTAGAAAAATCAAATTATATGAATTATAGCGGTAGATTTCTTTTAAGCAGGTGTTATCTTCCATGTATAACAATATAATTTTTTTCCTAAATAAACTTACATATAGATTCAAATTTAATAGACAAACCTCAAATATTTATTCCTAGTCCTATATTACATTTGTCTTCTCTACAAAAATAAATACAATTCAATGAAAAATAAACTAAACAAAGTCAAATTGCATAAATATATAATATAGCTCTCACAAACGCAAATCATAATGAAGTCTTAAAAGTATAACATGATCTCTAAATATTTTAGATGGTATGCCTTTTGTCAAAGGATCAATAATCATTTTCTTCGTCTAAATGTATTCTATAAGTACTTCTTTAGCTTTTACGTTCTTTTTCAAAGCTAAGTATTTAATGTTGATATATTTAATTTGACTTTCACTTTTATTATTCTTAGCAAAGAGCACAACAATAGAGTTGTCATAGTACAATCCTAATAGCTTCGAAATGGACTCAACAAACTTAAGTCCAGAGATAAAACTTTTGATTAAGAATGGAGTCCTAGTCCTCATATATTGGTATCAAATGTCATCCAAGTGGCACCCTAAGAATCCAACAACATTCAAGCTCAAATTTATGTCAAATGGAGCTATTTTCATGCATTAACTTAGCTTTAAATATAAGCAAACTCTACTTCAATTTATCACAACTTCATTTAACTTCCAATAACAATATTCAACCATCAAACCTCATTCATCCAATACAAGGAAAGATAGGAAAATGAAGTTCAAGTTCACAACACAAATTGTAATAGCTTACTTGATAAAATTTACAAGAAAATGCACTTAATCTTAAAAGATAAATATCCACTCATTTGAAGTTTATCCAAGTCTAAAGATGTCTTGACTCAAGCTTAAAGGAAGTTTCCACCAACTTGTTTCAAAACTCACTAACTTGAAACTCTACCATCAATTCTCTCTTGCAATAAAAATTGGATAAAGGAATAAAATGAACACAAGAACTGTAATAGCCTAAAGGTATAACTGTCTTTTTAGGTTCTGAATCCAAAGGTAAAAGAGAGATTTCCTTGATAGGAAAGAGTTTTGAGATGGTTCAGGGGTAGAAGAGTCTTTTAAAAGCCTTTTTGTGGTTTGTACATGAATATTCTGGAAGAATATTTCGTGTATGCGCGAAGGTGGGTGAAAATTGAGATTTTTCACTGCACACACGACCATATGCCTAGGACACACGATCGTGTGTCTTGCCTTTTAGCCATATATACGTTTTATTTTCCAGTTGCGTAGTTCCCAGCTTATTTTATTTGTTTCTCATTCTCCTTCCCTCAGCTCCAATGAACCCTAGGGTGATTGAGAGAGATCCTTTAGCAGTTCAGTTCCAGATTAGAGATCCAAAAGCTTTCAGAGAGAGAGGTCCAGCTTCTATGACTAGAGGTAAGAGTTTCCTTACCTCTTTCACTGTATTCATAGCATGTTTTACTGTTTTGAGTTATGAAGAACCATTGTGTGCTTGTTTGAGATGTTAACAACATGCTTGAGTTTAAAAATGATGAATTATTGGATGATTGAGTGGCCATTTCCATGATTTATATGTGTATATTCTATATACGTGAGTTACATGTTTTATGTATGATATATGGCGTGATTGAGATGATGATATGATGAATATTTGCATGCTAGAATCAGTATTGAATGTGTATTATTGTTGGATTGAAGTTTGGATGATTTTGGAGTGGGATTCTGGGTTTCCAGATGTTTTCTACAGAATCTAGGTTGAGCACACGCCCGTGTACCCGAGGATGCATACCTGTGTGGCCTCAATTCTGTATGAAACATGGTCTTACATGTTGTAGCATCCCAGGTTTTTAGAAAGCCCTTAGGGGTAGAGTTTCGGGGTTAGAAATAGAATTCAGAGATAGATTGGGGGTCTAGAAGAGTTCAGGGGTGAGATAGTAGTTTTCCAGAGCTGTGTGGCCTTCGTATGATGCCTTTAGGGAGGTTTCAATCATGCGAAGCGCGGGAAATGAGTTTCTTCATTTTCCCTTGGTGCACTCCCGTGCACTTTTCCCTGCACGCCCGTGCAGGTGGGTAGAAAAGAGAGAGAGACGAGAGTTATTTCATTTCTCATCCTGTTTCAGCTTCTCTCTTCTTGTTTCAGCAGCTCTCAGCCCTAGGCGAGAAATCCAGTTCCCAGCAGCTCCCAATCCAGCTAGAGATCAGAGAGATTAGTTTGGATTAGAATTCCAGCAGCCATGTCAAGAGGTAAGTGTTTCCTACCTCTTCAGTGTTTTCCCAGCTTGTTGGATGATTGCTTGATGATGCCTGGAAATGTATGCTTGTGTTTTCAGCTGGTTTGATGGATGTTATATGCTGAATATGATGCCAAATATGATTATTTCCCATCCAGTAACATGCATGCTTTGTTTGTGTGTGTATGTTGTGAGAGAAAGCTTGAATTGCCATGGTGAAATTCGTAGTGTGGGATGGATGTTGAAATTGATGATGTATATACGTATATTGAAGTGCCTTGGATGTGTGTATTTGATTAATTGCAGTTTGGTTGAGTTTTGGCATGGTTTCCAGCTGATTCAGACGAGCCATGTCTGAGCAAAACAAGGAGCACGGTCGTGTGCCCGCGAGAGCACGCCCGTGTGCCCTTGTCTTTGCGAAGGCACGGCCGTGTGCTCTGAGAGCACACGGTCTGGAAAGCGAAGGACACGACCGTGTGTCCTGAGGGACACGGTCGTGTGTCCTCCTTTTGCGTGTAATAGCCAGATAATTCCAGAAGAGAGCACGACCAGGCGCACGACCGACGCACGGTCCCGTGTGCCTGGGCACACGCCCGTGTGCCCGTGTCTAGCACGGTCGTGTGTGTCTCTTGCACGCCCGTACGTTTGCTTTGCACGCCCGTGCTCCAGCATTAATTTCCCAGAAGAGGCAGAAATGACTTATTAAAGGTTTGGTAACCCATCCAAAGGCTTTGAATCATCAGATAATCCAGATAACAGATGATAAATGCAGCATATGCATTCATAGCACAGCATATAGCCTGAAAGAGGATCCAGGGATCCGAATTCAGTAGTTCCAGCATCTAGAACCCAATGTATGGGTTTCAGTTTAGGGTGAACTCGAGGGGGGCATCTGTGGGACCCAGCTTTCTGACACCAGTCAGTTAGCTCAGCAGCAGATCAGTTTCAGTTTCAGCAGATTCTAGCCAGTAGCTAGAATATTCAGCCCACTTGGCCAGGATGCCGAATCCCTGCGTTCCCCCCAGTCTGATCAGTACAGCAGGTACCTTTGGGTACAGATAGATATTCGCATGCATGCACATTCAGATTTCAGCTATCATGTCATGACATTCATTTCAGAAAATGATTAATAATGAGAAACAGTAAACCAGTGATCAGATTCAGCACCCGCAAGCGCGTAGATGTATGATAGGGCCGAGATTAGTTTTATGTGCCCTTGTTTGTGCTTGCTTGGGTTGAGGGAAGTAGGAAATGCTTACTGGGTGATTTTCATCACTCATCCTTTTCCTCTTCCTTTCTTTGCAGGTCAATTTGCTGCTGGCGAGGAGCGGGTGGACTGAGGTTCGCGAGAGAGGACCCACACACCCCCTTATAGCATGTATATGTATTTTCTTTCAGTTTGGACCTGTGAGGTCTTGTATGTATTTTTGTACATTCTCAAAGATAAAGAATGATGTACAGAACAGTATATAGCTATATGAATGGCCAGTTGGGCTCATTGTATGTTTCAGATTAGTTTCAGCTTCCGTTTGCAGTGTATAGCAGCAGGTTCTTTTCTTTTCCGTAGGATTCCCGTCTCGGGTACCCGATTCCCCGTTTATTAATAAAAGAACAGTGTTTTCTTCTGTAGCAGGGGTACTCGGGGCGGCGGGTCCTACAAGTTGGTATCAGAGCGTTTCTCTGTGCCATTTTAGTAGATATTTGAGTTGTATGTGTGTGTGGTGCCTGTTTTCTCTCCTCGCAGCCATCGTCCAGACCCTTCTCACAGCACAGTCAGGTATTTCGTTTCAGATTTGTTTTGTTTAT